>PPLR02000014.1:0-290940 GCA_003706535.2 Teunomyces kruisii
GTGGTAGACTTACCGGAATCGACGTGACCGATAACAACGACGTTGACGTGAAGCTTTTCCTTACCCATGATGAATAATAACTTTAAATATGAAGAAGAAGAAAAGGAGAAAATTTTTCCCACCAGCGGATGGCGCTGTTAATTTATACGTTTTGGCGCGGGCCCCGCCCTACCAGCGAGATGAGCGGAAAAAAAAATTTTAGGTGGCGTGCTGGGATGTACCGAGACGTGCTGGCGATTACACGGCACGTTTATCAGACAAGATACAAGAAACCTCCGACATCGCAGGGTTTTCAGGGAGAAACCGAGTGGAGCTGGCGGGTTTTTTGGCGGTGGGTGTGCCATTGGCGCCCGCACGGACTACGGACGGCGTCGGAGCAAGTGCTGGTGGTTGTGGTTACCGCTAAATGGCGCACAGCGTGGATGTTACTCCAGCAACCACCAGGGCAAAGGATAGGCATAGTTTTGTCCGACGTTTATTAATTTGCACAACGGGTTTCTGGCCAATGGCAGGGCGTAAAGGTATACAGAGTACTATTGAGTGACGGGATCGGTCACGTAACGGTCCAGACATAATGACTCATGAGTCCAACAGGAGGGGAATCAGCGCAGCAAGAGAAAGGGAGAGAGTTAGGAGTGGATCAGGTGGAGAATCACGAGACTCGGAACGCTCACGAGAATCGCCTGTTGCCATTGCTGTTGCTTGTGGCTGTAGGTTTGAGTCATACTGCTCTAATTCAGTAGGTTTCAGTAATACCCCACGAATAAAGTAGGTTTCTGCACCTCGATCCAGAATCTCATTCATCTCTCTCTTCACAACTCACTTTCTCATCAATCCTCTCAACTATTCCTCTCATTCTTCTTCATCACTTCCCAACATAACTCTT
The DNA here is from genome assembly GCA_003706535.2 of Teunomyces kruisii. Lineage (NCBI taxonomy): Eukaryota > Fungi > Ascomycota > Pichiomycetes > Serinales > Debaryomycetaceae > Teunomyces > Teunomyces kruisii. The sequence continues at coordinate 887 of PPLR02000014.1, forward strand.
TCTAAAGATCTCCTCGGATCCACTGCCGCTGCCGCTTCCAGGCGACTGCACGGGGATCGAGTTGGCACTCTCCACCGACCGCGTGGTCGACGTCGACGACCTTCTTCTCTGGTTACGGGCGGTCTGCGGGTCGGTCTTCTTGCCGGCCGACAGCGAAAACAACCCCAAGATGTCCGTGAGCGAAATGACACCGATCAACTTGCCGGAGCCCGACGGGTAGATGTCGGGGACGGTGGAGGAGTCTGCCAACGCGGCTTCGACGGTGGCCGGCGCCACGGAATGGTTGCGTGTGGGCGAGTCGACGATCCAGAGGCGGTGGGACTGGGTGGCCACCAACTTGGCGATGACGCGGCCGAGCGACGACTGCTTGTTGACGTGGAAAATCGGGTACTGGTCCTGGCCCTCCTCGATGCCCTTCTGGGTGAGGTTGTAGCCGATGAAGTTGAGCACCGACTTGAAGAGGAGATGTGAGTTCTTGGACGACGACACGTTCTTGACGTCGACGATGGAGATGTTGCCCTTGAGCAGGCGCAGGCGGTCGATGACGGCGAGCGAGGACACGCGTTCGTGGAACATCTTGCGGAGGGCCTCGATCAAGTTCTGGTCCTCGTAGATGGTGACGGGGTTGGCCGAGCCGATGTCCAACTCCTGGAGGGTCGAGTTGAGGTAGTAGTCCAACGTGGGGAAGCGGCGGGCGTTTTCCCACATGTACTTGATGAGTCTGCGCTGGGACAAGATGCCGGTGATGATGTTCTGGTTGCTGGGGTCGGTGATGGCTATGCGGTGGACGCCGTTGCCCAAGGTCTCCATGACGCTGGCGAGGGTGTCGTCCTCGTTGAACTTGATGAAGGGGTTTTTGGGGTGCAACTTGATGATGAACTCGACCTTGACCTCCTCGCCGCGCTTGGCCCGGGCGATCTGGCGCTGGAGCTCGTCGGCGTCGGCAAAGTCGGATGTGTCCAAGTCGTCGAGCAGGATCTTGTTCATCACGAGGAGGAGGTAGGTGTTGAGGTCGGAGTAGTCGAAGGTGAGGCAGTTTTTGAGGTTGTGGGCGTCGTCCTGGGTGGTGGAAACCGGGATGGACGTGAGGTTGTGGGTGACGAGCGTCTTGAACGCGTCCTGGACCGAGTACGACGACGTGATGGCGATCAACTTGTTGGACTCGGTGAGGTCGGTGAGCGGGACGTCGGTCCAGTCCGACGCCTGCTGGGCCGCCGATGGAGCGGTCGCGGCGGCGCCGTGGGGAATTGACGACGCCCGTGACGAGATGGAGGTGTTTCTCAGCAAACTGATCGAGTGGATGTCGTCGTGGTCGCCCTGGACGGGGAGCGGCGGCGGCGACAGCAAGAGCTCGACGATCGACGGCTTGCGCGACGGGTGCTGGTGCTGGAGCTGCTGTGGGTGCTGCTGGTGGGCGTGGTGGTGGTGTGCCTGTTGGTGGGGCGATGTGGGCGGCGGCTGTCTCTGGAAAGGCGGGTTGGACATGTGGTTGCTAAAGAAGAGTGGTGTACACACGGGAAATTTTTGGTGGTGAGCGCGCGGGTGGTGGGAAATCCAGCGATTTTGTGGATATTTATCGGCTGTTTTGCTGTTTTCGTGGCGCCCTGCGGTGGAGGAGGGCACAATGGCGGCAAATGGCGTGCGCTGATTGGTGCGGCGGTGTCTGCTGGGGCCGGGGGCGTGTGTGCTACCGGAATTGAGCACGTTGGACAATCGCACAAACCGCTGGACCTGGGCACCGCCTGGCGTTAAATCAGCAGCAGGTTTAGAATGTGGAGTAATCTGCGAATGACCATCTGGGTCTGTGGTGTACGGCCGAAACGCCGGGCGCGCGTACATCTGGGCCCGGGTCGTGTGTGCACCGTTTGTCGTCTAATCGAATCGGGGGTGTGTAAGCGACAGGAGAAAATGTCGTGCGGCGGGCGACATTATTCCGGGCCACCAGGGGTCTGACAAATGTCGCAGTAGTGCGCAATATATGTCTCTGTTGCAGCGACAATTTTGCGCTCGTGTTGCTTGCTTCCTTGCTTTCTCTCCCGACACAATCGCCTATATGCACTCCGATCCTTCTTTTAGTCCGATAGCGATGGGCCCCCGATTAGACATAGGAAGGCGTGTGTGAATGTGGGTGTCTCAATATGGGTGTAAGTTTAATTGCTGTCTGTTCTGATCCGGCCATGCTCAACTTTCCCGTTTCAGCCATACACAGCCCGTGCAATTCGTCTATCTACAACCTCGGTCTCTACTTTGGCCCAGCGTTTGTGTCTGGGGTGTTGGTGCCGACATTTCTTTTTCGGGCGCTCCCAACAACCGCACAGTTGGGCCCCCCAGACAGTAGCGATACGGTGCAACAGACAACCGACCGCAGACACAACAAATACGGTTGTGTGTGGAACACTACACACCACCAGCACAACAACGCAGAGATAGCGCCATGTGGCCGTCCGTGTCAGGCCACCGACAATTGTCTGGTGTCGGAGCCGCCGCTGCTGCAAACAGCAATAAACCCACAACCGTCGCAGCGGTGCAGTGCGGCTTTTTTTGTTGGATTGTTGGGTAATAAACGTACCTTTTGGCAGCCATGCCCGATTAGGAAGGCAAATGGCCCTGTGTGCGAGATGCCATATATATAGCAGCCCGCCCGCCCATGTTTGGAACTACCACCGTTTCCACCACACTATTCTCCTCCATTATGGCAGATACGCTTCCCGTAGCAGATATCACCACCCTTAATGCCATTGCGGCGGGTACCAACAAGAAGACGCCGCGGATCGTGGCCGCCGGCTTGGGCGGACGTCTCATGGGCACGTCCTCCATGGTCAAGGTCACTGCCGAACAGATCACCAGCGACTCGTTGGAGTCGTTGGCCGACAAGGACGCGCGTGAGGCCGCCAAGTACAAGGACCGCAAGCACATCTCGGAAAAGCCATGGACGTTGTCCAACTTCCACCAACACATCAACTGGTTGAACATGATCCTTGTGGTGATGTTGCCAATGTTTGGGTTGTACAACGCCTACTACTCGCCACCACAGTTCAAAACGATGGTGCTTGCGTTTGTGATGTACGTGTTTAGCGGTGTGTCCATCACCGCAGGCTACCACCGGTTGTACGCCCACAAGTCGTACGACGCCGCGTTGCCCGTGCAGTTGTTCTTTGCGTTCTTTGGCGCCGGCTCCGTCGAGGGCTCCATCAAGTGGTGGTCCCACTCCCACAGAATCCACCACCGTTACACCGACACCCCCAGAGACCCCTACGACGCCCGCCAGGGGTTCTGGTACTCGCACATGGGCTGGATGTTGACCAAGCCCAACCCCAAGTACCGTGCCAGAGCTGACATCTCGGACTTGGCCCACGACTGGGTCGTGACGTTCCAACATCGCCACTACCTCTCGTTGATGGTGTTGTCGGCCCTTGTTTTCCCCATGACCGTTGCCGGTGTGTTCTGGAACGACTGGTGGGGCGGCTTGATCTACGCCGGTGTCCTCAAGACGTTCTTCATTCAACAAGCCACGTTCTGTGTCAACTCTTTGGCCCACTGGATCGGTGTCCAGCCGTTCGACGACAGAAGAACTCCCCGTGACCACTTCCTTACCGCGTTTGTGACGTTTGGCGAAGGCTACCACAACTTCCACCACGAGTTCCCCTCGGACTACAGAAACGCCTTGAAGTGGTACCAATACGACCCCACCAAGGTGACGATCTGGGCTCTCTCGAAGGTCGGCTTGGCCTGGAACTTGAAGACGTTCTCGCAGAACGCCATCGAACAAGGTTTAGTTCAGCAACAACAGAAGAAGTTGGAGAGAATGAAGAACAAGTTGAACTGGGGAACGGCCGTCGAGGCATTGCCCGTGTGGGACCGTGCCGAGTTCAACGAACGTGCCAAGAAGGAAGGCCTCATCATCATCTCCGGCATCATCCACAACGTCAAGACGTTTATCAAGGAACATCCCGGTGGACAGGCCTTGGTGCGGGCGTCGTTGGGCAAGGATGCCACCAAGGCGTTCAACGGTGCTGTGTACGCCCACTCCAACGCGGCCCACAACTTGTTGGCCACCATGCGTGTGGCCATCATTAGAGATGGCGATGTCAACGCCAACACCTTTGATCTCCAACAGGAGTTTATGGAAAAGGAAAAGAATGTTTGATGAGTATATGTGTATAGTTAAAGAAAGGTTTTGATAGGGAAAAGATGTAGAGAGAGACTTGGAAAGAGAAGAAAAAGTTGATGTAGAAGAGAGGGTTGGATGGATGTGTTGTCAGGAGCGGTGGAGGGACTGGTGGAGGGACTGTGTGCATGGAGGGCACTACTGTCAGGCAGATATTCTATGTCTGGTGGAAAGATTCACTGTCTGGTAGGTCACTGTTTGGTAGAAAGTGTCTGGTGTCGCATCACTGTCCGATGCACTTCCCAATCCGTACCTCCAGTCCGCTTATTCCCCGTCCCATGACTGGTCGCATGTTCCACGGAGACTTCCGGCTGCACCTCCACATACCTCGCACCCCCAGCCAAAAGTGGCGTTATTGTCTGATGCAAAATGAAACTGCAGACAAAATATCTCCTGATCGCAAAAAAATCGTACCATGAATCCGTGTCTGTTTTGCACCCAATGCGTACGGCCTGATATATAAGGCCAGCGGAATTGCTGGAAATATTTCTCCAGAATATCAACCAAACACAACAATTACAATGTCCGCTATCAGAGCTTTACCAAGAACTTCCTTTGCTTCCTTGTACGCCGGAAGAGTCCCAGTCGTCGGTGCCTGGATTACCTTATTGGGATGTGCCCTTTTGTGGCCCCACGGCTTTGCTTTCTACCAAAACACCGTCAGAAGCGTGCCTAGAAAGAACTACGTCTTTGGCTCCATTGGTCTTTAGAAAGACACCCGTTATTTAATGCATTTGTACCATAGAAGTAATAAAAGATACGATTGACGTGAAAATTGTAGGACATTTGTCTGAATGCCATTGGTAGACGGACTGACCTCAGGACTGCAGAGTGCAGGCAAAGATCAGGACCGCACCTTAAAGCCTATGGGTGCATATTGGGATGTAGACATTTTTGGGTGTTGCGACATTTGGCAACATTTAACACCAGGACCGCAAATCCCGGTCAGTACACACTATTTTCCTGGTGGTGCATATGCATTTCCGTCTAACGCCTGCAGGTGCCGATTTAGCTGCAGACATTTTTCGGGCGGCACGACATTTGCGACATTTTCTGGGGTAACAGCAATGGCGCGCCGCACGCTATATGCAGAAATATCACCGCCCGCACAAATCAACCAACAAACACTATCTAGGCCCAGCATGTCTAGGGCGTTCCAACCAATCAGCGACGTGATCAACACGTCGTCGTCCCGGCACAAACAGCAGTCGTTCACCGAGATTTACGGCGAGCCCGAAAACTTTCTCGAAATCGAAGTAAGTACGCCCGATTTGGCGCAGCATCAACCCGAACACCCACTAACCCCCAGGTACGGAACCCGTTGACACACGGATATGGCAGCGACCTCTACACCGATTACGAGATCGTGTGTCGTGTAAGTACAGAACAATAAAAACTGTTGAGCTTCCCCAACACTACTAACTCCACAAGACCAACATCCCTGCGTTCAAGAAGAGGAGCAGCAAAGTCCGGCGGCGGTACTCGGATTTCGTCGCATTCCGCAAGATCTTGGAGCAGGAAACGACACGGGTGATAATACCTCCGTTGCCGGGCAAGATTCTCTTGAGCTCCAACAAGTTCAACGACGTCAACATCGAGAAACGGCGCCAGGGTTTGGAGAAGTTCATTTTGGTGGTATCCGGACATCCGTTGCTCCAGACGGGGTCACGGACGTTGATCGACTTTATCCAGAACGAGAAATGGGACGCCAGAAACGTTTACTATTAGGGCCCGCTCTTTTAGCCGAGAAATAGGAGCTACATACTCAATACACGTTACGTTAGGCGACAAGCGGCTTAAGTCCGGATTCGGATGGTGAGGGAGCCAGTGCCAGTGCCATTGCCAGTTCCAGAGGGGGAGGGAGAGGGGGGCTAACCTGTAGAAAATCTTAACCCCGAGCCGGTGCCAGGCCTGGCCGCCAGGAGGGGTGCAGGGTGATATTTTGCGTCGCGGACATTACCTGTGCATTGTGCAGGGCGCACCCTTCCCGTTTGGGGACGTTTACTGGTTGTATGCATGCGGATCATCCACACGCACCCACACACATTCTCGGCTCCCCCCGACCTACACAAATCATCCGATGGTATTCCCCCGATCCCGAGTCGGATTGTCCAAACTACAGTTTGTCCGCAATTCCTCCCTGAATAATATAACATCTGATCGGATCATGCGTGGGGCTCGGCTCTACAGTTGGCCGATTATATAATTTCGCCTAAAGTCCCGTCGCTGTCGTTTTCCATCCCCACTTCTGGCGTTAAGCGTGCGTGCAGAAACAAAATCCTGGGGTACCCACACGCTGCGCTAGCATACTAACACCGTTTCCGGCGATTAGAACTCCGACCGACGGCCGCCACTAAATCCGACACCCCATCTCTCCACTTTCTGGGTTGCACCCCCTCGGGCATGGGTATAAATACGGGGCCAATTGCCACATTTCAGCGGTTTCTCTTTCGCACCCATCCGCTCCCAACTCCTCTTTTGCAGCCGATACACTCCTACTCCACCATGTCTATTCCAACCACACAAAAAGCCGTCATCTTCGAAACCAACGGCGGACCCTTGTTGTACAAGGACATCCCCGTTCCCAAGCCCAAGCCCAACGAACTCTTGATCAACGTCAAGTACTCCGGTGTCTGCCACACCGACTTGCACGCCTGGAAGGGCGACTGGCCATTGGCCACCAAGTTGCCGCTCGTCGGCGGCCACGAAGGCGCCGGTGTCGTTGTGGCCCTCGGCGAAAACGTCAAGGGCTGGGAAATCGGCGACTACGCCGGTGTCAAGTGGTTGAACGGCTCGTGCTTGTCGTGTGAGTTCTGCCAGACCACCAACGAGTCCAACTGTCCTGCTGCCGACTTGTCCGGCTACACCCACGACGGTTCGTTCCAGCAGTACGCCACTGCCGACGCTGTCCACGCCGCCAGAATCCCCAAGGGCACCGACTTGGCCGAGGTTTCGCCCATCTTGTGTGCCGGGATCACCGTGTACAAGGCCTTGAAGACCGCCAACCTCTCTGCTGGCCAGTGGGTTGCCATCTCGGGTGCTGCCGGTGGTTTGGGCTCGTTGGCCGTCCAGTACGCTAAGGCCATGGGCTACCGTGTTGTCGGGATCGACGGAGGTGCCGACAAGGGCGAGTTTGCCAAGTCGCTCGGTGCCGAGGCGTTTGTCGACTTCACCGTGTCCAAGGACATCGTCAAGGACGTCCAGAAGATCACCGACGGTGGTCCCCACGGTGTCATCAACGTCTCGGTGTCTGAAAAGGCCGTTTCCCAATCGGTCGAATACGTCAGACCTACCGGAACCGTCGTTCTTGTCGGCTTGCCCGCCGGTGCCAAGGTCGTGGCTCCCGTGTTTGAGTCCGTCGTCAAGTCCATCTCCATCAGAGGCTCCTACGTCGGCAACAGAGCCGACACCGCCGAGGCCATCGACTTCTTCTCCAGAGGCTTGATCAAGTGTCCTATCAAGGTTGCCGGCTTGTCCGAGTTGCCAAAGATCTACGAATTGATGGAACAGGGCAAGATCTTGGGCAGATACGTCGTTGACACCTCCAAGTAATTGGCCAAAGGACCAGTAGCGGCCGCTTCCGCGCCGCCACGCCGTCTCGAAGACGCCGTTTGTTTATGATAAGTGATTAGTCAAGAAAAGTAAATATTAAGTGAATGAATGATTTAGTCAGAAAGAGAGAGAACAACGACAGGAACAGCCTGTTCCGGAATTGTTCCGTATTCTCCGTATTTTCCGTAATTATACTCCCAATTATTCCCCAACGATTCGTTCCAATTACATCCAGTTATTGTCATAACTCCGTTCTCAATCTCCAATTCCATGTACAGAAACTTAAAGAAACTTAAACTATAAAGTCAAGGTTTCCGCGATGCTCTTCTCCTGAGCCTCGAACCTTCTGTTTCTGACCATAACCTTCGGTGGCTTATCAGAACCAAACAACTTCAAAAGACGAAAACGTTCACCACCGTTTCTACCACGTCGAGTCGTCAACACTTGACACTCTTCATTACTTTGAACTTGGTTCTTCCGTCTCGGGAAATCGTTCTTCCACACCCCTTCAACTAAACTCTCCACTGGTCTACAATTCTTTACCTAATTATTTATTCCTCAATATCTATCGTCATAACTCAGAAAGCAGTGTTCAATGGAGAATACACGGTCTTACCCTTGTAGAATTGGACAGTCTTGGCAGCCTTTTCAGCAACACCTTCTGGAGTGAAACCAAACTTCTTGTAGATGGCTGGACCTTGGCCGGAAGCACCAAATCTGTTCAAGCCAAACTGTTCGTGCGAGTACTTGGACCATCCGAAAGTCGACATAACTTCAACAGACAAGATTGGAACACCGTCTGGCAACACAGACAATCTGTAGTCGAGTGGCTGTCTGTCAAAGGTGAGGAAGTCTGGAAGAGACACAACACCAGCCTTGATACCTTCGGCTTCCAACTTCTTGGCAGCGTCAACCGAGATGGAAACTTCGGAACCGGAAGCAACAATGATCACATCTGGCTTGTCAACAGAGACAGCGGTGTAACCACCCTTGGAAGCAGCTTCGATGGAGGAGTTTTCCAATTGTGGCAAGTTTTGTCTGGTCAAGGCAATGATGGAAGGAGTCGAGGTCGATTCAATGGCAGCCTTGTAAGCAGCAGAGGTTTCGTTACCGTCGGCTGGTCTCCACACAGACAAGTTTGGAGTGGCTCTGAAGTGGGCCAAGGTCTCAATAGGTTGATGGGTTGGACCATCTTCACCCAAACCGATAGAGTCGTGGGTAGCGACCCAGATGACTGGGTGGTGCGACAAGGCCGACAATCTGACGGCACCGGCAGCGTAAGAAACAAAGTTGAGGAAAGTACCACCGTAGTTCTTGTAGTTAGCACCAAAGGCGGCAATACCGTTCATGATAGCACCCATACCGTGTTCTCTGACACCGTATCTGATGTATCTACCGGAGTAGTCACCCAAACCAGTGGATGGTGGTTGGAAGTCAACGGCATCGGTAGTTCTGGTCAAGTTGGATGGAGTCAAGTCGGCGGAACCACCAATGAATTCTGGAACAACACCGGAAACCTTTTGGATAACAGTTTCCGACAACTTTCTGGTAGCAACAGCAGAGTCCTTGGAGGTGTAGGTTGGCAAGGCGTCGGCCCAGTTTTCTGGCAACTTACCGTCCAAACGACGTTGCAATTCGGCACCTTCAGCTGGGTACTTTTGCTTGTAGGTAGCCAAGGTTTGTTGCCATTGGTCGTAAACCTTTTGGCTTTCGGCAACACGAGCGGAAAACAAGTCCTTGACGTCTTGAGGAATCTGGAAAGATTCTTCTGGGTTGAAGCCCCACTTTTCCTTCAATTGCTTGATGTCGTCCTTCTTCAATGGAGCACCGTGGACGGAGTGGGTACCGGCTTGCAAGGAACCGTAACCAATGGTGGTGGTCAATCTGATCAAGGTAGGCTTGTCGGTGACCTTCTTGGCGTCTTCGATGGCCTTGGCAATGGCTTCAAGGTCGGAGTCACCGTTGACGACTTCAAGGATGTGCCAGCCGTAGGCTTCGTATCTTTGAACCACGTTTTCGGTGAAGGCGACGTTGGTGCTACCGTCGATGGAGATTCTGTTGTCGTCCCAGAAGGCGATCAAGTTGCCCAATTGCAAGTGGCCGGCAAGGGAGGAGGCTTCACCGGAAACACCTTCCATCAAACACCCGTCACCCAAGAAGGCAAAGGTGTGGTTGTCGGAGATGGTGACGTCTGGCTTGTTGTAGGTGGCGGCGAATTGGGCCTGGGCAATGGCCAAACCGACGGCGTTGGCAATACCTTGACCCAATGGGCCGGTGGTGACCTCGACACCTGGAACGTCAGTGACTTCTGGGTGACCTGGGGTCTTGGAGCCCAATTGTCTGAACTGCTTCAAGTCTTCGACGGTCAAATCGTAGCCGTACAAGACCAAAAGGGAGTACAAGAGGGCACAGGCGTGGCCGTTGGACAACACGAATCTGTCTCTGTTGATCCACTTGGTGTCTCTTGGGTTCAAGTTCAACGACTTCCACAAGATGTGGGCGGCGGGAGCAAGGCCCAATGGGGCACCTGGATGGCCGGAGTTGGCAGCGGCCACGGCGTCGACGGCCAACAAACGGATGGTGTTGATAGCTTTGTGGTCAATTTCAGACATGTTGGCAGAGAAGTAGAATCAAACTGGTTTGAAGCTGAGTAATACTGGGGAAGCGGGTGCCCGAGGGTGGGCGCGTGGCTGCTTTTATAGCTGGGAGGTCGGCAAACAGTGGTGCGCGCACGACCGCGCCGCCGCCCGCCGCCGTTTTTTCAACAAATGCTACAGGAAGAAGGTGGTGCCCCCCCCCCCACGGGCGCTGGCGGTAGTGGAACCGGCGGTGGGTGGCCAATTGGAACGTCACCAGGTGGTGACATCTGCCCACATCCAGCGCTACATGCTACGGGCCCGTGCTGCTACGCCACGGTGCTGCTTGCTATTCGACAACGGTGTCCCCCCAACATTTTGGATTCTTCCGAACCGGCGATTTCAACTCCGGTGCGGCCTGCACATACCCCACGGGTCCATGGGCGGAACCAGAACTGCCGAAGCACAAGGAAAACCCGCCGCAAAAACGCTGCTTCCGGGCAAAAAAGCCGTGTTCTGGAGGTATCTTACGTTCCACTACCGTCGCTCCACGCTTGCTCTCGCCACACATGACCACCGCACCCAGAGTTCACCACCCGGCGCGGTTCTGGCTCATTGCGATTATTAATGATTTGTCACGATTACTGATGTGCGAAAAAAAATGGAGAAACTTCAGGACCGCATTACATATACAATAGTAAATTTATCTCACCTCCGTGCCGCAGTACTTTCCATTTTTCACAAAACCATAAATTGCTGCTCCCGTAACGGAGGCAGCAACTACGCTACGAAGGTGGGGCGACGCTGCAGATAATGGAGGGCCATCACAGGGGCGTTTCCCGTTGGTTGTGGCCGAATTGGAGCCGTGGGCCCAGTAGTTTATTACCAATTTGAGCCAATCAGACCAGTGCCGGGTACAAACTGTCGATGCGGGCCGCCTAGGATTGCCTTTGAGTCCCCGAGCTGTCGTGTGTTAGAATTGGTTGTGTAATATTCTGTCCTGGTGGCGATGGTATTTCTACTCTCCAGATTTTCAATCTGCTGAATACCACCGGTGTCCAGTTGTGAAGTGTAGATGTGTTCTTTGGAATTTCCCTCTAGTATGAGAGTTTTTGTCTTCGTTCTCATTCCCTGTCGTGTTTTAGCGGTAGATCTGATAAGGTTTGAGTAACAGCCGCGCTTGCCTATGTACTACTTACTCCAACACGAGAAACCCTGCATATTCACAACCGTGCAATTCACTTTTCTTGGAGTGTTTCGTGTCAGAACTCGGGATGAAGTTTGCACCTTAAACTGTATCACCTTAACGTCCTCGACCAAGGAGGGGAACATTTATACCGGAAATTGTGCCGAATTGTTACTTGTAAGAGTAGTGCCATACTCTCCCCTTAGCTTCCCTTCTGAGTCGGCGCTATTGCGCAAACCAATTTGCAACAACCTTACTGCCGATGTTGAATCTCCCCCACACCAAACTAAATCGCTCTACAATCTGGGTTTCTCGCTGGAGCTCGTCATGTTAACTGGTGTGCATCATATATATCTGTATGTGCGACAATTTTTGCGGTTGTACCTAGAAAGCATAGCGAGAACGGCATGAATCGCTCAATTACCAATCAATAACCAGTTCATTCTGGCACAGCCAATTATTTCCAATTAACCTGACTATGTCTCTAAATCAGTCAATATTTCTGGCGCAGTCAATTTGTTGACGAGTTTGTAATTAGGCTTTACCCCGAGATTGCTCGAGGCGGCTGGTGATGTCCTCGATTTTTCTGCAACCATTTAGAACACGAATACGAACACGAAGAGTTCCTGGAATTATATACAAGAGGCTGTCTTCATTGACAGGTGAAAATCATGGTATTAGTGCCAATCGGTTAGTTTGGCTTTGTATTGCCAATTACGCCATAATGTGAGCCTGGAGCCAGTATTCTGGAACCACCTTCCTCTAAAGTGTAGATTTTCGCGACCTGCTCAGCGGATATATCGCTCGATTACTAACCATAATCAAAGTATACCGGCAATAAAAGGAACATGCTTCAGGTTTGATTAGAAATGGCAGAGTCGAACTGCTGTATATATGTGTAGATAACCGTAGTTACCATTTTGATGCTAGCCATGTCCTTAAACGTGTTTATTACCGGTGCGACCGGCTACATCGGTGGCCAGGTGTTGTATGAGCTCTTGAACAACAAAGACGGCAGAAAGTATACGGTCACCGCGTTGGTCCGTTCCATTGAAAAGGGTGACAACTTGGTCAGAGCCACCGACAATAAGGTCAAGTATGTCGTGGGGGATTTAGACGATGCCGACTTGATTGCACAGCAGGTTGCAGCCAGCGATATCATCGTCAACACCGCCAACGTGGACCACGTCCCTTCGGCACAGGTATTAAGCCAGTCGCTTGCCCAACTGACCAAGAAGAAGATCTTGATCCACACGTCTGGGACCTCTGTTTTGGGCAACGGGTTGTCTGCCAACCGGCCCCCATCTACCAAGGTATATTCGGACGCAAAAGATATCGACGAAATCAACTCTCTTCCCGCCGAAAAGCCACACAGACCCGTGGATGCTATTGTTCTCGACATACACGATTTGAATCCGCTTGTTCAGACCGCCATTGTGTGTCCGTCGACGATTTTTGGCATTTCAGACGGCTACGATAACCGACTCTCGATCCAGGTTCCCGAGCTCATCAGACTCAGTGTCAAGTACGGCCAGGCATTCCGTGTCTACAAGGGTGATGGGATCTGGAACCACATACATGTCAGGGACATGGGGGCATTGTACACCCAGATCTTGACCAAGTTGTTGGACAACGAACCCATTCCGGTCAACAGACAAGGCTACTACTTTGGCTCCTATAGTATCGCCAACGAAGGTCCGGTGACAGCCGAGCCATCGAGAATCGAACACCGGTGGGCAGATTTGTCCGCTCAGATCGGCGAAAAGTTGAAGGCCCGTGGTTATCTCGATACCGCTGCCGTGGCCGAGTTGAACCCCGACGTTATCGTGGCGTTGAGGGACGGCGACGAGTTTGCACCATTCCAGTGGGGCACCAACTCGAGATCTAGAGCCGACAACGGGTACCTCATTGGATGGAAGCCTCAGTATGAAGCGTTGCACCATTTCTACGATGCCGTCGACAAAGAAATTGACTACTTGGAACGTGCTGGCAAGTTGAAGAGCCAGTAAATATTTACCAAATATAATTCAATATGCAAAGATCGCAAGACGAATTAAATAGTAGACAAAAAGTAATAGTTTATAACACTATTTACTTTAGATGGCTTGGTTAACTGTCTACCCCTGGTAATGGTCTCGATCATTTTAAATGTTGCACGGTTTTGCAGCCGTTATTTTGTGGGTTTTTTGCACCCAAAATCTCCTGGAGAAATAGTACGTATCTGTGGAATCTATACCAATCACACAGCCACCGGTCTGTAAAGAAGGTAAGTAGATTCAGACTGAATCATCAAAAAAACTAGCTGGGTTTCGAGATAGACTTTTCAAAAACCGCAGGACACCAAGACGGTAAGTTTGTGCTTGATTGAGTAGTCGATCGTTTTACTCTCGTCTAACATACGTGTAAGTATACAATTGCACTATACAACTTCAAATCCTAATTACTTCAATTCCTAGTTACTTCACGAACCGAACGGCTGTGCGTTTCTTCCGGCACCAATGGCCACTTGCCAACATAATTCCAAATACAGACGCCCATACACCAATGCAATAGACTTCTGCTTACTGCCACCAAATAAGGATTGCAGTTAAGCATAGCCCAATAAGTTTATTGAATATTTCGTTGTTCAGTATCTCGGTTCTCTTTTCTTTCTCTCTTTAACCCTTTCTCCCTTTCTCTCTCTCATGGATCCTCAAATGGACTGTGCTCTTCACTCCTCTTATCCATCTCCACATCTAAGATAAACGAGCCTGCATCAGGTGCCAACTTCCTCCGTGTACTGGTAGCTCGTGTGATCTCGCCGATATCGCTATCCACGTCCGAGTCGTCGCTTTCTTCCGGCTGGAACTCTTCCTCGCTCAACTCTTCGTCTTCTTCCTCCTCTTCGATCCGGTCGACATTGACCAACCGTGGCTGGGCCTTGATCGCAGTGGTGGTATTGTTATTGTCGGTGGTGCCGGCTTCTCCTGGCACAGCCTGGTTGGCCCTCTGGACATCGCCCACAATCGACGCGTTCTCGATCGTGTTCAAGTCGTTCATGTCACTGAATATCGAGTCCGAGTCGTAACTGTAGATCGACCGCGTGTTGTTCTTGGTGGGTCGCACGGTCACACCCGGAATATACGCAATCGGCAAGATGTTGGAGGCGTTGGTGGTGGAAATCGTGGTGGCGATCGAATTCCGCTTGGCTGGATCGTCGTCCATGTACACCTTGTTGTTGGCGTTAGCTTGTTGAACAATCTGTTTCTGACGTTCCCGACGTTGTGCCGACGTACTGCTCTTATTGCCACTGTGACGGGCCTTGGGCTTCGTGAACGACTCGTACGAAGAAAGTCTCCGGTTTCTCTTCACGGCCGTCTGCAGCACGCCTCTCCTTTCCACCTTTTCCACCTCGTCCGCCACTATGGTGTCGTCCTTGTCTCCGTCTTCATCCTCGATCAGTTGTGAGATCCGGTCCAAAACCACCTCGTCTTCCGGAACTTCTCGCTTACGGTACACGTACCGGTAGTACAAGAACCCGGCAACAAGAAGAATCACCACCACACCGCCAACGACACCTCCAACAATGCCTCCTACGGGTGTGGAGCTGCTGCCGCCTCCGCTGCTCGGATCCTTGTCGGCGCAGTAGAAAACGGGACAGCTGTTGCATGTCTGTGTCTGAAGTAGACATTCCTGATTCTTGGTACACTTGAGCGATGCTGGGCACTGTGTGTTGCTGGGACAGATAAAGCAGCCTAGCGAATCGGTGGGGTACGATGTGCCGGAGGATTCTGCAGCGGAACTAGTAGTGTCACGGGCACGAAGCACTGGTGTGGGAACCAACATATCAGTTGTATCAGTAGTTGTTGGTTGGTTATGAAACTATATCTAGTTTCTTTGCTGGGCTCTAATGGGTTCTAGAGGTATTTCAGGGTATGGAATGCCGTTGGGTCTTCTGTACCTGAAACTTGTATAGAATGTCTAAGGGTTGCTTGTATCTAGCTTTTGTGGATCTTTCTGGAATGCTTTTTTGAAATCTTCACGGTTTGAATCTTTCTGGTTTTTGAAGTCCTTCTTTTCTATCCTTTCTGGTTACCGGATTTTCCTTCAAGCGATGGTCTGTGTTGTTTCCTGTGTTGCCTTGTATTGTAAGAGGAGATGGCGCAACTGTGGAACGATCGGGACACGTTAATGTTTTGGTTCTTGACAAACAGTTCGCCAACGTGACTTTATTTCAACAAACGCGTTGTTCTTGTAATTAGTTGTTCCACTTAACGGTTTCTCTGGTCGATTTTCTGGTCCCGTTAATTCTTTCTCTTTTGGAGTACGTGATGGAGCAGGCGCTTTTTCGTGAGGATTTTCGGGTTCGGTATCTGTATCCTTAATGTAGTTGCTTCCGGCAGTGACTTGGTGCTCTATGGCGAATCGTTTCCCTTATATCTGCTAGAAATACCGGCACTAATGTGTTCTTTTCTGGTGGTTTTTGATTTCTTTATCATGTCGTTTTTTTGTGATTTGGTACATTCTCTATCTATATGCAGGTACAAAACATCTCCTTGCAAGAACTCAAAAACAGCTACGGCTACAGCTACGGGCTTTGGAGCTTCGGGATTTGAAGCACCGACACCGGCACATCCTATTGGTTGCAATCCCGATCTGGTCATGGTTTCCGATCTGCTGATTCGGCTGCAATTTGAGATGTGAAACGAACATCCGTGGGCGCATTCTATTTTTAGCGGCGGTAGGTACGTTTCAGTTGGCACCCGTGCCGCAATACTCAGCCACCGTGCCTGGAACCGACGATCGCGTGAAAACCTGCGTGCGTCGCGTTGGTAACGCGTGCGCGACATTGTACGACAAAAAATACGACACGACATAAGCTTCGCTGCGCGGCGGTGCGCCCACGTGATTTGATCCAGCTAAGTTGCAGTCATGCAGAGCGTGCCAGTACTGAATCTCTCTCTACCTCTCTCTCACTCTCTTCAGCAGTATCGTCATACTGTTTATGTACCAATCCTAAAGTAGCATGGCTCTCATAAAATGTAAAAAATTCATTGTGATATAAATTACTCCGAACATGATACATGAATTCTGTTGCACCTGCTGTTTATTATAATTAACAATACATGTACTTACATTATATGACATCACTCGTCTTAAATTTACTATTGCTGGACAAATCTACGGAATAAAGCTGAAAAGTTTGCTGGAACAATTTAATGGTTTAATTAAGAAGCAGAATTGAGCTAATACGATAATTACAAGAATGGAGCTTTATAAAAGAATAGAAGCGATTTCACATAAGAAGAAATTAAACTATATTACAAGAACAATTGGAAATGTTTACTGAGTAGAATTATGTATTCATTCAATAAAATTTGCAGCATTTTTAGACAAGGATTTGAAGCCAGATATACGTGACGTACTATAAATGGAATTAAAGCTTGTTTGCTGATCCAAGAGTAGAGCAAGAAATTAAAGAAATAAATCCTTACAAATGCAAGAAGTATATGAGGAATTGGCATTTGTTTAATGAAGCTTTACTGATTAACTTTGAAGCTGATTAATTAATTCATATACTAAAACCAGAATATGAATCAAAGGTTTATTGATAGAAATGAAGCTTTCTTTCAAGAACAAGAATTGAAGCTATTTGATACTGGACATGGTTGGTGTGGTGATATCTGCGGCTGTTAGTTAGTGAACCAGTATATACCGTCTCTCGTCGTGTGGATTAACTACTTTTGATTTCTTTGTCTCCATTCCCTTGTTAAACCATTTGCAGAAGAGCTAATCTTCTTGAGTTGGGCATGGAAACCACTCTGTTGCAGCAACTGCGTTACTTCTGAGCTGCAGTTTGCGCTGCTGTTTCTGCGCTGCTTTCAACATTATCTTTTACCTCTCTAATTATACATAACTATCTCTACCATCACACAAAGGTCTCCCTTATCTCGGGCCCAAAAGCATAGTTTTCTCTCCGTCTCGTCAACCACGTCTTTTCGTAGTCGAAATACTTGTAGTTCTTGGCCTTTCCGTCGTCCACACTGCTCGACTCGTCGTCTTCACGCTGGATCACCGACGTCGACCGGTTCTTGCCGCCTGTCTTGCTGTCCTGCAAGAACCACTGGTTCACCTCGGTGTTGTAGATCCAGCCTCTTCTCGAGAGCTCCTTGGCAGCGTTCCATTTGGCGTAGTTGTCCACGCCCTCTGAGTAGTAGAAGCAGAAGAAGAGCGTGTCGTTGTCGAACTTGGTCATGAGGTGGCTCGAGTTCAACTCGTACATGGGCTCTTGCGGATAGTCAATCAGCGAAGGGTGGATGTTCACCGGGTTGTACTGTCTGGGTTTCTCAGCATCAAACGAGTCTGGACAGTTGAGAAGCGACGTTTCCAACAACTGGCTGATTGCCTGGAACGGCAACGGGTTCAGGAGCCGCGACTGTGGAATCACAGAGAGACGGGGCACGGTGTCTGCAAAAGCCTTGTTTGTGTTGGAGATTATGGGGGAGTGGGGCTGCGATTCACTCTCGGGCGTCGACGCAAGGTTGGCGTGGGAAGACGTTGGTGTGGCCGGTGCTGAGCCAGCTGGAGAATTGGCTATAGATGGAGAGTTGGCTGATGCTGCTGCTGTGGTTGCTGCTGCTGTAGATGTAGAAGCATTTCCGGCCACTGCGGCGGCAAGAACAGAAGCTGACGCTCCGCCAGACAGGACTGGTGGAGTAGCAAATGCAGATGTAGATGTGGCGGGAGCTGGTGCTGAAGACAGAGCCAGAGCTGCTGCAGCTGCTGCGTTCGAAGCATTGACCGCTTTGATCACGTTGGAATAGTCTGCGGGCGTCAATGGAGGTGGAGGGTTCAGAACAGGAACAACGGCCGGTTTCTTCTTGGGTGTCCGTTCTCTTTCTCTCTCCTTCTCCGCCACCACCACCTTCTTGAGTGGTTCCTCCTTCTTGGGTTGCTGTTGCTGCTGCTGCTCTTCCTTCTTGGCCTCTTCTCTTCTCAACTCCTCCTTCTTGGCCTCTTCGTCCTCTTCGGCCGCAGCCATCTGGGCAAGCGAGCCTTCGATCTCGGCCTCGTCGTCCTCAATCTCGAGCTGGTCATAGAAGTCGTCGTACTCGACGTAGTCCTCTTCCTGGTTGTTCTCCACGTAGTATTCCAAATCGTCCTTGATGTCGTCGACCTTGTGGGGGTCCAAGATTCCGTTCTCCAAGCTGCGCAAAATCTTGTCTAGTCTTGCCAAGTGGCCGTTGTTGCGTTCTACCTTGTACTTGGTGTCGTCGATGGACTGCTGGATGGAGTACGACGCCGACAGCTTGGCCTTCTTCAACAGCGACGCCAACAGGTTCAACTCGGTGTCCAAGACCTCGTTCTGGTCCTGGATCTGTTCGATGATGTCGCTGATGTAGTTGCAGGCGTCGTTACGCTCGGGCTCGTTGTAGCGCCGGGTGCGTTTCTGCGTCTGCAACTCCAAGCCTTCGTTGGAAAACTGCTTGATCTTCAGCAGCTTCTCCAAGTCCTTGAACTGGTCCATGGCGTGTTCAATGCGGGTTCTGTTCTCCTGGATCAACAGCTTGTCCAACTTGATGCTGCTGTCGCCGAGCCACTGCTTGAGCTGGTCACGCAGCCGCTGGAGCTTCTTGATTTCCTTCTTGAGGTCGCTCTCCAACTTCTCCTTCTGTGAGTTGATTTCCAGCGTCATAAGCTTGTCGTAGATGTCATCAAACACCTGGAGCCCTTCGGCGATCTTCTTGTTTGTTTTGTCGAACTCCTGCTGGAGTTTCCGTGCACTCATGGTTGGTGGTGGTTGATATTGTTGAAGATGAAATGCGGAAAATTTGAGCAACTTGGGTGGAGGTGGAAAACGGTAGGGAGAGAGACGTCAATCGACAATAATACATCTACACCGCGAAAGAATGGGAATTGAAGTGGTGATGGTGAAGAGATGCTGGTGGTGGTGATGATGAAGTGATGGTGATGTTGGTAGGTTGACGGTAGGCATCTTTACGAGGTGTTGGTGCTGTTGCTACAAGTCTAGCTTAGGGAGCACGGCACAAACATCCAGAACCAAACTTCAAAACTCCACAACTCCAAATTTCAAAACTTCCACTCCAAATCTTCCACTTCCAACAAACTGTTGGAAACAGAACTGTCAACACAATTCTGCTGTACTGCTTAATGCTTACTGTTTAATGCTTAATGCTGAATGCTGACTCTCTATCTCTCTAGCCTTTATTCTCTATCTACTTCTACACTCTCAACCTTCTCTAAACTCCCAGTTCTGCCTCTGGAACCTTGTAACCTCCCAACTCAAAGCTCCTGCTTCAAGAACTCCTCGCTGAAATGGCTCAACTGCTGGAAGTTGGTCTCGAACCCGTTGATTCCGCCGTAGTACGGATCGTCCACGATCTTGCCGAAACGGGTGTCGGTCCGCCAGCGGCCAAACAAATCAACCACCACGTCGCTGTTGCGTGGTCTCATGTGCAACAAGTCCGCCCGGTTCGACTCGTCCATGGCAATCACGTAGTCAAACTTGCCAAAGTCGGCGGGCGTGATCTGTTGCGCCGAATGGTTCACGGGAACGCCGTGTTTGCGGCACGTCTTGGCCGACCGTGTGTCTGGCAGATCTCCCACATGCCAGCCGCCGGTTCCAAACGAATCAATCAACTCAAACCGGTCGGAATAGCCCAACTCTTGGACCTTGTGCTTGAACACGGCTTCGGCCATTGGCGAACGACATCTGTGGTTAGTGGGCTCGGCGGGCGTTCTCGATATACTTACATGTTGCCCAAACAGACAAAAGCTACCGAAATCTTGTTTTCGGCCATGGTGTGGATCTAGTGGTGGTGGTGGTGTAGCGGTGATGGTTTTGTTGCTCGGTATTTGTGAGAATCGTCGCTAATTTCTCAAACTTTCGCTAATTTCTGTCTCCGTTTGTGAGAATCGTCACTAATTCCGGAAATCGTCACTAATTTCCCTTCCAATCCTCGCTAATCCTCGCTACTTCTCTGCTTCTCACAATTATTCATTATCACTATATTCCTCTACTGTATACTACTAACAACAAACTGCTTCCACTCATCAAACGACACCGGCTCAAATATGTACCGGTAATCGTCCGTCTTGAGCTTTTTATCTGTAAACAACGTATCGATGTCCTCGTCCACATCGGCCTCTCTCTTCATCCCAATCGTGGGCTCGGCCGCAATCACTAGCTTGGCACACGTATCAATCACATCGTCAGACACCAACTCCTTGATGTTGTCCACTTGACGGAACGCCAATGAGATCGCAAGCGGCCGCACCTCGCTGCTCCAGTCACCGCCGGGCGTGGGCGATAATGGTGATTTCGCAGGCTTGCCGTTAGGAAGCAATGGCGAAGTGTTGCTCGACGGCGTCGCCGCTAAGTCAACCACACTATCGTCCAACTCCAACAAGTTCGCCAACGATGCATAGAAAAACTTCTCGGGGTTGGTGCTCGACATTTCTCGCCGCTTGGCAAGCTTGGAGTCATCCTTCTTGGTGAAGATATCGGCGTCGCTGGTGGTAATCGTCGCAGCCTCGGCCTTGACCGAATAGTTGGGCGATTGTCCTGTGGGAGTGTTCTTGTTGCTTTGGCCCTGTGTCACCTGTGGTGTAGGAATGCTCTGCGGAGTCTTGATATTATTCACCAACGACCCTGGAGTCGCAGCACTACCGGCAGGCGTAGGAATGCTGGCCACATTGATCGGCCCCTTGTTAGATCCCTTTCTTCTCGCGGAAGCCGGTGGTGGCTTCTTCGCTTGCACCGGTGTCTTGGCCTTCTGCAGAGGCGTCGTCACCGGAACTTGAGAGTTGACAGGAGAAGCATTGTTGGGCAACATGGGACTGCTGTTCAAGTTCGTGCGCTGCTGCGATGGCGGCGCAACGTTTGGCCAGTTGTTATTAGGTCCGAGGTTCATGCCTGGGTTAGAAAGTGGATTCAGACCAGGATTAAACTGCTGCTGGTTAAGCGCTTGCTTTCCTGGGCCTTGATTCTGCACCTGAGCTTGTCCTTGATCCGGACCTTGTCCCTGGCCTTGGTTCTGGAGTTGTTGACGTCTAATCGCAAACTGCTCTTTGACGTAATCAAAATACTTTTGGTATTGCAAGCGTAACTTTTCCAACAAGTCAGGACCTGCCAAGTAAACACCACGCTGGAGGTTTTCCATGATGTTTTTCGTCATATACTTCATTTGAATCAACCTTTTTGTGCCTTCAACGTTCCTAGTAAGAAGGAAGAAGTAGCTCACTATCAGATCGACGTTGGCATACTGCTGCGAGATCTTCATCAATGCGTCTCTAACAACGCTCTTATCGGCATTGGAGATCATATTGGTGACATCCTTCAACACCACGTTATTTCTTGACACTTCTTCAATGAGCTGTCTAAGCTTCAACTTCATTTCGTCCGTCAACTGAGGCACAATCGAACTGATAGGTGCATTGTTGGCCGGTGGTGCACCAGCCCACGAACCTCTGTTGCCATTGGCATTGACACCAGTGTTCACAGCACTATTGGAAAATCCGTTATTTTGGTTATTCACAGGCTGCTGGTTCAAATTGGTAAGATTCATTTGCATAGAGGACCTTCCACCATTCATCATTGGTTCCTGAGGTTTCATTGGTTGGTTTGGTTGTAAATTGTTCATCATTGGCAGTTGTTGGGGAAGAAGCTGTTGTGGAGGCTGTTGCTGTTGCTGTTGCTGTTGCTGTTGAGGCTTCTGAGGTTGAGGAATTGGTTGTTGTAACCGCTGGTTGTTCATGGTTGGTGGAACAGTATTACCGGCAACATTGCTCATCATGGCGTTTCCGGCTTGACCGTTTTGTTGCTTCCACAACTGAGTCTTTTGGTGAAGAATGTACTTGCGCACAAAGCTTTCCTTTTGGTTTTGGTCGAGAGTAGCTTGGATAGACCGGTTGGCTTGCAATCTGCCCAATAAAGTCATTGCATCGGCGCTGTACTTCATAATGTCCTGAGGAGTAATTTCAAAGTTGGGTGGTTTAGGTTGTTGGTTGAGTTGGGCGTTGTTGTTATTGTTCTGAACCGGGGGTGCCGCAGAATTTCCTTGCCCCTGTGTAGCACCTTGTTGTAAGGAGTTCTGGACCATATTGTTCCTTTGCTGCATTTGCCTCTGGAGGAACTGCTGCTTTTGTTGTGGAGTGAGGTTGTTCAAGTTGAAGTTGCCTCTATTCATGTTGTTGACTGGTGGGTTATTGTTCATGGGTGCCTGGTTCATGTTGTTGTTGTTCATGGACAACATGGACTGGTTCTGGTTCTGTATCGGCTGCTGGTTCTGTTGTTGTTGTTGGTTGAGCTGCTGGTTCTGTTGTTGGCCCATCGGATTCTGGTTGGCCTGGGGATTTCTCAACTGATTCAACTTCTGTTGGTGTTGGCGTAAGGCCAATTGGAGATGGGTATTGTGGATGTCCTTGATGAGTGGCATGGCCGATGCGGGTATGATTTTCTTTTGGTAGCAGTCGAAGATCTGGGTCCAAGTCGACACGTTGGGTGGCAAGTTGGGGATCTTGGCAAGAAGGGCTGGGGGGATGGGGGCGTTTCGGATCTGGTTGCTCACCTGTTGGATCTGCTGGTGGGCCTCCGAGTTGTTGCCGCCGTTGGTATTGGCCATGTTATTGTTCATGTTCATCGAGTTGATGTTGTTGGGGATGGATCCGGGGCCCAAGTTGACGTTGGAGTTGAGGTTTTGGTTTTGGTTCTGGTTTTGGTTTGGGTTTTGGTTTGGGTTTGGGTTCTGGTTTGGGTTTTGGTTTTGGTTTGGGTTCTGGTTGCGCAACTGCTGGGCCTGGATCTGGGCCGCTGACTGTTGTCTTGCCTGGGCCTGTTGTTGGAGGAAGTTCATGTTGGAGATCTTTTGGGATTGGTTCTGGTTCTGGGGCATGCGGGCCTGTTGTTGGGGATGCTGTTGCTGTTGTTGCTGTGGGATGGGCGGCTGTTGCTGCTGCTGTTGCTGCTGCTGTTGCTGCTGCTGTTGTTGTTGTTGTGGCGGTTGCTGCTGCGGGCGCATGTTGGATCTCAACTGCTGGATCTTCTGCTTGATCAATCGGAGATACTCGTCTCTGCTCTGGGACTTCATGAAGGTGAACTTTTCGAACTCCTGTGCTATGGTGGCGCCGCGCTGGGGGTCGTAGTTGGATCCCTGCATGTCACGGAGGGTGTTGGAGAGGATCTGGACCACCTTCTGGCGATCGGCCACGGCGTACGACGTGTGCCAGGAATTCATGGTTTTTTATGCCAATGTGTGTGTGGTGGCGGCAGATGGTGGTGGCGCTGTGTGTGCTGGTGGGACTCCGGAGAAAGCGGTGGCGGGAGACGGGGGGGAACACACTTGGGGGGGCGGACTAGAAAAGTGATGGTGATCCTTGAGAAATTTGACGATCGGTAGCGAGGATGTCAGAAAATAGTTTAAAAATTAGGCAGAACACAAGTTTGCGACTGTGGGTGCGGGCCACGGCCGGTGTTGTGGGCGCACCAGAACCGCTACGGCGCCGGGGGAAGCGGCAGCACCACCAACACACCGCCAGCATTGCCCCTATGGTGTTTCTGGCCGTGTAGCGCTCCCAGTTCCGCCAATATCTACACCCTCATTTTGTTGGCTGGCGGTAGATTGGTGCTCCCCTCGTCTTTCTGTCCAGCGGGGGGACCGCCCGCCCAATTCGGGATTGTTCTTTCTGCTACAAATCCTGGGTAAAATCTCGCTCTGACTTGTTCCCTGGTTACACTTTGGTGTCGGCGGGATTTTGTCGCTGGCAAATCTTGTGATTTGCTCCCATCTTGCTGCCAATCTGACAGTGCTTAGTCGTTGGGAGCGCCGTGGAGCTATTTTTTGCCGGGTATTTTGACTACAGAGTCCACGGCGTGGATTTCTTTTCGGTCTAATTCGGGGCTGGATCACCTGGCCCTGTCATGTGTGACGTGTGGTGTCGTGTGCGTTTCACACCACACCTCCCACTCCCCCACCACGGGTGGGTCACATGTGTGGTTGCCGTATCCGTCTCGCGTGGCCCCCGTGGCCTTCCTCCGCTGTCCCGACTTCGTCCATCTCGACACATCTCCAGATCGCCTTTGGGTCAGACATTTTTCGGGTCGATTATCCCTGCCCAAATCGAGCCAAAACTTTAAACCTTAATCGAGCGGGTGGTTTTTTCTCAACTGCTCACTTTTTAGCTGCAAATTTCTCCTGTTCGTTCGTTGATGCACTGCTTGTTTGATGTAACTGCTTCTTTGATGTATTGCTATATTCTAAATGGTGGTGTAGCTTCTCTTGACAGCACGCTTGTCGTCATACTCGCGCTGCTCGTTCGCATCTATAAACTCCATCTCGTGCGTCAACTTCCACTGCTGTCTCGTAAACTTCAACCCTTGCGTGTTGACCCCCAACTGGCCCGCCGACGCCTCCAACGCCTGCCTCAACTGGTCCTTGACTTGCTGCATCTGGTTCTTGATCTTGGCGTCCTTCTGACTGATCAACTCCCGTGCATTCGACCGCACCACAAAGAACAAGATCTTGCAGAGCAACGACATGTTGACGATGTTGTGGCTGATCACGTCCTTCCTCGTCCAGATCTCGATGAACCGGAGCAACTTGAGCGAGTACGAGAACGGCAACACCAACAACGCATCGTCCAACTGCGACGCCTTGATCTTGCTCACCACTCCCATCACGTACTCCTGGCCGTTCTTGCCAAACGCCATCAAGATCGCATTGGGCGTAGGCTTCACCGGAGCAGAGTCGCTCCGCTTGGCCTGGAAGCTCCGCAAGTGGTCTTCGTACTGTTCCTGTGCCTCCACGTCCGCAATACCGATATCCAACGCCTCCATCAACTTTTCTCCCGCCTTGAGCGTCTCGATGGTCTGCTTGCTGACCCGCGTGGCTTCTCCACCTTCGCCATCTTCATCCTCGTCGTCACCAACGCTCTCCACACGCACATCGTCCTCAAGAGAGTCCAACAACGTGTTCTCGTAGAGCAGGTCCATCTCCTTTTCTCGCTCTTCTTCCAAGAACACCTGGTCGTCCGACGCGAGCCAGACACGAATCGAGTGGTCGTGCGACGTCGACACCATAAACAACCCGTCGCTGCTCACACTCAAACACCACACTTCCGACTGGTGCGCAGGCAACTTCTGGATACACTCGAACTTGTCCCCGTCCCAGTACTTGATGAGCCCGTCTTTCCCGGAAGAAAAGAAGTTGTGGCTGTTGGGGATGAACTTGACATTCATGATCGAGTCCTGGTGGCCAAAGATCGACTTGTGACAGTCCCCAAAGTCCAACCCCCAGATCTTGATGTTCTTGTCGGCAGAAGACGTGATGATCAACTTGCTGTCGTCCGAGATATCGATCGACAACACCGGCAACTTGTGCCCGTATAATGTAAGGAACAACTTCATCGAGTCAAAGAACACCACCTGCACGTTGTTGTTGAGCAACGAGATGGCCAAGTACTTGGCATCGGGCGAGATCTTGACACACAAGACATCTTCGTTGACCTCAAGTGTCTGTGAATGCACCAATTTAAGGCGGGAAATCACCGTTCTGGTCCCGGCAACCAACTCCTGGTCGACGTTGAAGTTCCAAAACTTCACTGCCTTGTCGTTACCACCAGTGACAAGAGTCTTCCCATCGGGAGTCAAGTCCAACGACCAAATAGCAGACTCTTCTCCCCCGGAGTTGTGGGCTTTTTCAACACGGTCCACCAACGACGAAGTGGCCAAGTCGTAGAGCTCAAGATCACCGTTCTTGAACCCAACAACAACCAACGTACCCCCGGGCAAGAACTTGCAACACAACGCGTAGCCTCCTTCCAACGTAAATGTTCTGATCACGTTGGCACTCTTGATATTCCAGATCTTGAGTTCTCCGTTGGAAGCTGTGGCAAGAAGCTTGTCGTCAGACGAAAGGTCCATGGCTCTGATATCGGTTCTGTGGCCCAACAAGTCGATGGAGTTCTGTTTCACCGAGTACAACTCGGTGGGACTGGCTCTCTTGACGTTCTCGGGAACGGGAATGTTGTGATATTCTATGCTATTGTTGGTGAGGGAAAGGAGCAAGTCCAACTTCTTGTCGGACTTGCGTATCCACGTGCAAGCCTTTATCTTGGAGGTGGCTCTCACCGTTGTGAAGTTGGTAATCAACATGCTGATCTCGGACTCCTGTAAGGACTCGACAATTTCGTCGTCTTCGTAGCCCTTTTCCTTGAGTCTCTTGGTTCTTTTGGCTATTCCCTTCTTGAGCTCGTCCTCGGACCGTATTCTGTAGATCTCAATCGTTCTGTCGGCGTTTTGCAAGTAGAACAAGTCCAATTCGCTCGATGCCTTTAATGTGTTGAACAGAATCTCGTTACATCTGCTCTTGCTCAGTTTCTCAAACGAGCCACGCTCGGAAATCTTCTTTGTGTCGGGCTGTGACAAGTCTACCGACCACACCTTGAC
Organism: Teunomyces kruisii; assembly: GCA_003706535.2. NCBI lineage: Eukaryota > Fungi > Ascomycota > Pichiomycetes > Serinales > Debaryomycetaceae > Teunomyces > Teunomyces kruisii. Next base: position 27,814 of record PPLR02000014.1, read on the forward strand.
CTGGTCCTTGTTCCCACTGGTTATCACCAAGTCGCCGTTGGTACCCATGGCCCAGCACTCGTTGGAATGGGCCAAGTGGGTCTCGATACACTGTTGACTCTTTAATTCCCACAACTTGATCAACCCGTCCTTCGAGACACTCATCAAGTAGTCTTCCATTTCGTCAATCTCGTCGTGTTCCGAAAGGAACTCCAATCCGGTGATTTGGCTCTTGTGGCCCTTCAACTTGAACAACCCTTCTTCGCCAACCAAGTCCCACAAAATGATGGTGGAATCGGCCGCTCCCGACACCAACCTGGTTCCACTTCTGTCGAACTTAAGCAAACTGATGGCGGACTTGTGGCCCGTGAAACTGATGAGCACCGACGCGGAGGTCAAGTCCCAGATCTTGATCGATCCGTCGGCGTACCCGGCGGCAACGATGTTTGTTTCGGCGTGGTGGGCCAAGTAAGAAACGGGCGATGGCGCCACCAGGGTCGATGCATTCGAGGCACCGGGAGTCAAGCCGTCACGGAGTCTCTGGAGCACCTCGCCGGTCTTAATGTCCCACACCAAGATCTCTTCGAGTCCGGAGGATATAGCTCTCCCAACAGACGTCTTGTGTGTTGGCGGCAACCACACCACGTTGGACTGGGCAGCAATCACCCCAAAACACTTTTCCTGTTCATAACGATCGTATGACTTAACCATGGTGGGATTATTGGTGTGTTTAGTGTAGTGTTAGTAGTGTGCGATGAAGTATAAATTTTTGAGATGCGATGGGCACGTCACGTGAAAGTAAGCACGTGAAAAAGAATTTTGCACCCAGTCCCCAATTATACCATAGACAGTAGCAAATGGTGTGAAATTCATTCCTTTTCTGTTGGAGTTGTGGTTATGGTCTGGTATTGTTGGTTTAATTATATATATTATCTCTAGTTTCTTGGTCTTTTCTCTAGATCAAGAAGAATGCCGATCCTAACGACGCCAAAATCATCCATATCGCATACGGTTTGGTGGTGGAGGCGCCGTTCTTCTTCTTTCCTGTTTTGGAGGTGGAAGTTGATGTGCTGGAGCCGGCAGAATTTGGTACCGTGGCTCCAGATGGCGTGGCAGCCTCGGCCATTCCTCCCTTCCAGCAATATTCCTGGAAACACGATTGGCATTCGGCCGACTGTTCGATTCCTAATCTCTCCTGCGATCTTCTGATGATGGCACACCCAACACACTTGGCCCAGTTGGAGTCATCGGTGAGGTTAGCCCTGGTGGTAAGCTCGAACCCGTTCTGGATCATTCCTGCCACTTCGTCTTCATCGTACGACATCTTATACGTAGACATGTTCGAATCGTAGGAGAACCTATGGTTGCTGGTATACACCACAAGCGGGATATCGGTTTCGTTGATAGCACTGTTGGCGTGGTACTCGACCAAGTCCACCAACTCGCTCGCGTTGCAGCCAAAGAAGACCGGCTTCTCATTCAAGTTCTGGTCCAAGAACTCCTCTACCGTCGGCACGGGTGGGAACGGGGAACCTTTCCCCTGTGGGGCAAACTGACGTTGGTATGTATATACGATGGACGAACCGTTGGGCCAGCCGTTCATATCGCCCGAGTTATCAAATGCAAAAATCACGTCGACATCTCTGGCGGACTGAATCAATGGATAGAAAGGCACATTCTGTTGGTCCTCGCCGCCATCGGCCAAGAAAAGCGTCTGGTTCTGAACTATGGCCTTCTCAACAGAGTTCTGGGCCCCGTAAAAAGGATTGGGCTCGTAGATGGCGATATCGTCGCTGTGGCTGCTGACCTTCTTAAGAATAGCAGAAAGCACCGTCTTGATGGCGATATTCAAGCCGGTATTGTCAAGCCGGAGAAGTACTTGGTTGAAAAGAGAAGAGGACGTTCCCATGATGTACCCAGCATTGTCGAAATTGACAATACAAGTGCCGTTGTTGGCGCCATTATCCAAAGTCGAGCCAATATACTTGGTATCGCTAAAGTATCCCAAGGAAGGGTCCCACGAACCCATTTCAAACGGATTTATCTCAAACACCGTCGAGTTCTCATTGATTACCAACGTTCCGGGCGTTCTTCCGTTGGCCAACACTATAGGGAACGGCACATCGTGGTTCTGGAACGAGGGAAGATCACGAATACTCGACCAAGTCATGTTCTCTCCGCCGGTGTCGCCCTCGATAAACTGTTGTGACAACGCCCGGCCCCATACATCGGTGATGGAAGTGTTGAAGCCTGCGTCCGACTTCGAATCGATGGCCAGCTGGATGTTATCGTAGTACTGGACTGTCTTGAAGATGTTGATGCCGTTGGGGTTGAAGATGGAGTCGTCAAGTTGCCAGATGTCAACCGAGCCGTCAATAACATCTGCCACTGAGATCCAGTCGTTTAACACCATCAGTCCAATCAACCAGTTCCCGCCCGAAAGTCCAGCCAAGTACGTAGCCGACTGGAGCAAGCCGCCCAAGCCGTGGTCGACCGAGTTCTGGTACCGGTCATCGAGGGACAAGAGCTGGCCGGCTCCACAGAGCATGGCCCTGTATCCGCCTCCACTAAAGGCAAGCCCGATCGTGATATTGTGGGTGCTGGCATAGTTGTTGATGAACGTCTCGGCGTCAAAGTCGGTGAGGTTGGCCTTCTTGGAGAGGAAATCGATGAGCTTGGTGTTGGTCTGGCTCTGTCTTGCCACGATGTAGTCCTTTTCCTGCTGGGAGATGGCAGTGGCCTCACGGATGAGGTCGTGGTCGGGACAGGTGGTTGCTCTGGGCGTGTATCCGTTTGATTTGGTGTTCTCTGTGGTTTCAGACGAGGCGTCCGAAGATGACGATGACGATGACGAAGATTTTGGTGGATCAGACGTGATAGTGGACGAATCGTGTGTCTTAGTTGAAGAGGAAGTCGAAGTCGAAGTCGAAGACGATGCCGTCAGCGAGGGCGAGTCGCTGGTGCTGTCGCTCTGCCAGGGCCACTTGAAGGCATTGACGAGGCTCACGTAAACAAGCAACACCACAAGCAAATTCATTGGCTAAACAGTCTTGGTGCTGACCGTAGTTCTGTCTGGATCAGGCCGTACTTATAGTCGTGGCGGGTAATTTCACCTGCCAAGCAGGCGAGCAATGTAATCAGCCGCATCGCTTGTGTCATAGCCTTATTGGGAAATTTTCCCCATGGAGTTATTGTACACACGCTCGAAAAAAAGCTGGGGCCGTGCGGCATACAAGACGGGTGCAAAATCTGTTACAACCGTTCTTGCTACCGTTGTTAAATGGGGAGACCCCGTTGATGGCGGGAAACGGTTGGGTATTTTGTTGGCTGGAGAGATCCAGACAGTATATATTGTGCTATCTCACAGTTCTAGTTCTATTTTTGTATTGTCTACGTAATATTCACCGTCCCTTGGCATCGGTGCGCAAGCGACTCGCTTACGGTCCAAACAGGAAATTTCCGTATGGTTGCTTGCTCCAGGTGCCTACGCTTCGTTTTTATCTCTCGGTTGCTAGTCGGTTCTTCTGGTGGCCCGGATCACAATGGGAATCATGCCGCCGGTAGAGATGGTAAAGAGCCGGTGGCGCACGACGTTGATCAAACACCGGATGGTTCCTCCATGCGACGTCGTCGACACGTACGTGTGTTTGTGGACGGCCAGCTTGTCCAAACGGCCGGTATCGGGCTCCAAGTCGGCCTCAAAGAGCTCCTGGAGGAACTGGTTGACCCGGACCGACTGTTCCACCATCGTTTCCCGCACGGTGTCGCTGTACAACTCGTCTTCCTCGGTCAACTGACTCGTATCGAAGCCGTGCTGGGAAAACCGCTCGTCGATCACCGATTTGGGCGATCTCCGATCACACTTGTTGACCCCATTGGTCTCCCGGAGCAACTCGGTCACCACCGGCCGGTTGTCGGGCTGCTTGATCCCCGTCCAGGTGTGGACCATCGTGTAGCTCGACCGTTGCAATGGCGAAACAAAGAACTTTGAAGGGACGGGAGCGCCGGCCGCGATCTGGTGCTTCCATGCCTGGTGGTTCTCGCGTGCCTGTGAGATCCCCGTTGCTGTCAATTCGGCATCGGGCGCCCACGTAATGGTGCCGTCGGTGGATTCCTTGTACCACTTGTTGTTCCAGGCATCAGAACCGTACTGGTTCAACACCACGTTGTGGTAGCCCTGGCCGTGACGCGCCCAAAAGATCAACTTGTAGCTGACGTTGTCGGGGCTCTGGCTGTTCAACTGTTCCAACTCCGCCGTGATCTCGGCCCACGACTTCTCGCGGCCAAAGTCGTTCTCGGCGTATCTGAAAGCAAAATCGTCGGTCTCGGCACGGTGCTGCTTGAAGAACCCTTCGACGGCCTCGAATTGCCACGGGAACTTCGGTTTGCCCGATTCGTCTACCTGTTGTTCGAGCTCGGCGATGGTCTCGTAGTACTGTTGCTGCGACTCGGGGTCTTCGTACGCCACATGGCGGTCTCCGGCGGTGGGAATCAATAGCGACATTCTCGGCAACGTTGTCAATGGCCCCAAATCCAAACCCGGTTCGAAACTCTCCGTCTTATATGACGTCTTCTGATGATGATTCATAATCGTGGGAGTGGGGGAACCGTGGTGTATGCAGGCCTCTTACGTAATGGAAGGTGCAGCAGAGACGGGTTGTATTTCGCCGAAAGTTTGGGGTTATTAACTGGCTGGTGGTTACTAGTTGTGACTGGTGTCTTCGGGGTTGGATACCATGGCCATTGGTGCTTTTGGAGGCCCTTGGTTCCCCATTGGATCTCTGGGTCGAACGCGGAAAGTGACAAGTGAAAAAAATTATGTATTGCGGCACGGGTGTTTTCTGATGTGACCAAATACCGCTTCCATACACTTCCAAGTCCAGTCCCCTCGCCCTTAGCAGACTCAACATGGTAGAAACTTTACCAAATCCTTGCAAATATTGCTGTTTGTTTCACTTTGTTGTACATACAAACAATGTTAAATTTCTCCGATTTCTCTAATTGGGTGCAAATTATTACAATTTTAAACAAAAACCGACCCATACCGAATAATCGTCTCACACCCACTCGTTTAAAACTTAATTTATCAATATAAGTAAACACCAGAAAACGTTGCTTTACAAAACAGTCAATGAAGTATTATAATAAAGAGAGCAAAAACTAAAAAACTGCAAAAAAACACAAACTATAAACAGAAACTTTCCATCTATATTAATTAATGTACAATGTAATGAACAAATGTGGTCCTCAAGTTTTCCTCGATGGCCCGGACTTGAAGTCGGGCTTGAATTCGGGCTTCTTGACGCCTCCCTTCTTTATCTGGAACTTGGTGACCAAAGGAATGTGGTCGGATGGGAAATGTGCATCGGGGAACCCAATGGATTGGTCGGAATACTCTTCGTCAACCTTACCTAACAAGCCCTTAACTTGCAAGGTAGATGTGGAATACCAGATATAATCAATGACATCGGTGAACGAAGGCGACAAGTTGGTGAATGGCAACTCACCAATGTTTTCATATGCAGACTTCAACTTGAAAGATTGGCGGAACCCTTCGTCGGTGAACTTACCGTAGTCTCTTCCATCCAAATCAAAGTGCTTACTCACCGAACCAGTTGAAAACAACTGGTACACGGCAGAATCTTTAACCGAGTTGAAATCACCACAGATGATCAACGAAGAGTTCTTGATGTCATCGACAGAATTGGCATGGTGTGCCTTCTTCAATATACCCTGCAACTCTTCCAACAAGATACCAACTTGCAACGTCTTGACATCGTTGAACGATGGATCCCAATGCAAGTGAGTGTTGGCAATGGCGATCTTCTCCCCGGTCAGAATGTGCTGCAAGAACGTGATCAAGGCAATGTTATCCTTATTCATGAATCTGTTAAACAAGTCCTTGGTTTTCTTGTACTTGTCAGAACCCATACAAACACTGTTGTACTCAAAGTTCTGTTTCAGAATCAAGGTGAACTTGCTCGTCTTATAGAATGTAGCACATCCATCAACCTTCTTGGAGTCAACCTCGCCCATGGTTCTCGATCTGGTCTTATTGAAGAACACACCCTTGTATCCTTGCTCAGCAAACAAAGGAACCCAGAATTCGTGGAACGTTCTGGTTTCCACCTCTTGCATACAGACAATATCATTCTTGTATTGCAAGATAGTCTCCTGGATCAAGTTTCTTCTATACTCCCAGGTCAACGCCCACGAAGGAGTAAACTTGTACATCTTGGGGGTGGCGTAATGCTGACATAAGGTGTTGTAAGTCATCATGGTAAAGCTTTCATTATTGGTAGTTTCGTTAGCATAGGCTTCTGGGTTTGCAATAGGATCAATTACTTCCCCATCATCTTCCAACAACAACCACGGTCTAGGACGTGGCTTATTGGAAACTGGCTTCGAGTCCCTGAGATGAGCTATCAATTCCTTGGTACCCTTTTCGGATAACAAGTTGGCAATTTTCAAGTCCAAAGGATTGCCTTCAATTCCCAAAAACAACAATTCAATCAAATTGCCAAATTGAAATGGCAAGGTTTTGATATTGTTGTCAAACAAGTAGAGGAATCTCAAGTTATAGCACAAGCCTAATTCAGGAGGAACTTCACTAATTCGGTTATGAGACAAATCCAAGGTTCTCAAGCCCCTCAACTTCTTAATCATGGGAGGAACTTCAGTCAACTTGTTGTTGTTCAAGTACAACGATTCCAAGAAATCATATTGGAAAAGCTTTGGCGAGATGTTAATCAAACCTTGGCCACTCAAATCCAATTGACACCACAATTGCTTTCCTTGAGTCTTTTGTCTCATTCTCTGCTCCTCTTGCAAGTGATCCTCATCTATATCTTGGACTAACTTCTTGTTGTGTAACAAGGCAGAAGTTGTGGTTGGAGTGGTGGTTGCTGCAGAAGATGCCAACTTGTTTGCACGCTCCAGCTCTTCAATGGAAGTCACAATAGATCTGGTAGCATCAATCAAGCTGATGGTCTTGACGTCACTATACGGATTCTTGTTCTTTCTGGAGTTGGAAGCGTACTGTCTGGCATAGTAGTGGGGAATGTTGGCTCCTCTGGACAACTGGCACAACTGTTGTTGATGTTGCCAGTAGACTGAGTTTGGGTTCTCAATGTTGATGGAGTTGAGCTTTTGCGTTGGTGGAGCTTGTTGCTGCTGATGCTGTTGAACCTGTTGCTGCTGGGCCTGGAGTGCTGCTGCCTGTTGCTGGTTGTAGAATTGTTGTTGCGCTTGCTGGAGATGGGGAGGTTGGCGTGGCATTTGTTGTGCTTGCAGAGCCTGGTATTGCAGTTGTAACTGTGATTGCGATTGTTGGTAAGGTTGCTGGAGCTGTTGAGGCTGTTGCAGTTGTTGCAGCTGTTGCAGTTGTTGTGGCTGGCTAGATTGTCCTTGCTGAGAGAACTGCGGAAAAAACTGTTGCTGCAGCTGTGGTTGTTGTTGCTGCTGCTGCTGTTGTTGCTGTTGCTGTTGCAATTGGAGCGGTCTCTGGTAATTGTTCTGATATAAGCTTTGGTTGAGTGAGTCATTGTAGGAATCAGACGGTTGGTTAAACTGACCAGCAGCAAGCGTAGAAGAAGTCTGCAGTTGTTGCTGCAGCAGTTGCGATTGGACCTGCAGTAACTGCTGCAACAAGATCTGCTGTGCTTGTAAGTTGGGTTGTGCTTGCGCCTGCACCTGACCGCCGCCGCCGCCCTGCTGGTATTTGTTGTTGACGTTCATGGCGTGTTTATTTGATGGTAGCTACACGGTAGCGCTGAATTTGCTGTGGGCTTTCTTTCGTTTCGTTTGCTTTCTTTCTTTTGCTTTCTTTCGCTTGTCGACGGTATTTTGCCTCTCCGGATGACTCAAACACACACTAACAAAACGCAGTAAAGGGATGAATTTCGGAGGCTTAAAACGGGGTCAATTAAAACTTTAAAGACTGATGGTTGTGGCGATGCAAATTTCAGTAGATATTGCAATGATTGTGGGTGTTTACTTTGTCATTCAAACCCTGCTCCATAGAAATCTTGGTGGTTCTATCAAGAAATTTTTTCGTTGCTTGTTGAACTGTGAATTTTTGGGGCCGCACACACGACCCTGATGATGATTTTGTATGTATGGGTGGTAATATGTATGTCTTCTAGTACTGGGTTATATACAGGTCCAATCTATTTGTATGCCAATTCGGCCACCAACGGTATGTGATCGGAGGGGAATTGTTCGTTGGGAAAGCCCTGGATCTTCTGGTTGGTGCAGTAGTCGTTATCGACCGCCGAAAGAATGCGTTGCGGCACGAAATGGCGCCGGTCCACAAAGATATGGTCGACCACGCCGGTCAAACTGCGGGTATAGGTGGTGAACTGGAGCTTCTGCTGGTCAATGAGCTGTTGGTAGATGTTGGAGAGGCGGAACGGGTTAACGATGGCATTGTTTGCGTCTATCAAGTTGTTATTGGTGCCGTAGTTGAAGCCTTCGAACTCGGGACACGCGGCCTTGTCGATGCCAGACAGGCCCAAGAGACGGACCACGGTCGATCCCGGGTGCGAGTTGAAGTCTCCAAGAACAAGCACGTTGGGGTCGGGGTCGGTGACAAACGTGTCAAGGAGATTCAACAAGATTTTCGTCTGGAGCACCTTGACGTCGTTGAACTTGGGTGACCAGTACAAGTGGGTGTTTGAGACATAGACGGTTTTGTTGGCAAGCTTGTCGTGGAGCTTGAGGAGCACGGCCACGGTGTTCCGGGGCACCACCCGGCGGAGCAAATCGTCGGTGACATCGAACTGGAGTCGGTTGTCCAAGATGTACTGGCCGAAATGGACCAGGAGGGTGTCGACGACATCGAACCTCTTGGTGTTGACAAACACGCCTACGCCGTCCACAAAGTCGGTGGGCGCGTTGTCCCAGTATTTGGGCACCGACTTCTTGACAAACACGCTGGTGTAGTCCGTGGACGGGAACTGTGTGCGCCAGTGGTTCTCGTACATGAAATACTCCATCTCCTGGAAACACATGATGTCGCAGTTGAGCTGGCGGATGGTCTTGTTGAGGAGTGGGAACCGGTAGTTGGTCCAGTCCAAGTACTCCTGGTTCAAGTACCCAAACACCTGTTTCCACATGTAGTGACGCGACAACAAGTTGTAGGTCATGACGGAAATGGAGTTAGCACCACCAACGCCGGGAGCGGTGGCCGTGGCCGCGGCATTAGGCGGAGCGAGTTGCACCCAATGGCGGTACTTGGTGGCGTCGTAGTTCTTGGGCGGTATCAGTGGCGTACATATCCCCCGTATCCATCGTGTAGACAGACCCGCTATTCTCATTGCTGGGACATAGTGGTGGGAAGTTTTGGATGGAACACGGTTTGGGCCCCGACACGGCAATGTGGTGTCTGGAGTTAAGTGCAGGGGAAATACTGTATAGAGGAAACGGTAAGAAACAAACTGCACACAGTCAATACTGCATAAACATATACCACCCTGCACATAGAACAACAGTCCCTATCTCCAAAATCAACGGGCTTTTTTTTTTCCATCCTGCGGCTGAAATAAAGCGAAGCGGTCTGCCTCCCAAAAAGTGTCACCAAACAGCACTAATATATGGCCCAGCTACTGCCACGGCAAAAACGCCGAACGGAACAGCATACAGAAGTGGGGGCACACGCGATGGAGTGGGGGCAGAAAACAAAACAACCGGCTAAACAATACCCGAATGAGTCAGTACCTGACGCCTGGCAGCATTTCTAAAGGAAATACGCGGTTTTGCCACCGTGAAAAACCATACGACCGAATTGGGGTTGAGTCACACGGAGATAACAAGGACCGAGTGAGTAAAATTGGGTTTTTTTATCACAAACCGCACTGCGCGCTTGTGGTTTGGACCAATAGGGAGCGGCCAAATCCAGCTTCACTTTTTTTCGTCCCGTTTGGGAACACACCCGTTCATGAGATGGCACTGTGGAATTGGGCTGCAATATTTTTAAGTTGCGTCGTCGCAGGCGGCGTCAATTTGGATATAAATAGTCTGAATTCCACCACGATATTCTGTCATCCCGTAACATCACCAAATGTCGAGTATTCCACCCGCCCTTATATCCATTTTACGACCGGAGTCGCTTCTTGGCCATATCAAGACCGACTTCGGGCCCCAGTGGTTTTCCGCGTTCGACTTTTCCGGCCTCGATGCCGATGCCGCTGCCTCCATCACCACATACTCCAACGCTACATCGCCGTCCCTTCCTTGGACACAGCCATTGTACTCCCCCCACGGAAACTCCTTGAACCCGCTGTTTGTGCAGACGGGTAGTTTGATACTATACGCCATCACAGCCTTTTTCGTGTTTGCCCAATTGGTGCCCCTCGCTCTCTACAAAAACGTCCACGCCGTCTCCGGAAGAAGAACCCCCTGGACCTACATCGCGAAGTTGGTGCTTATCTCCCTCCAGTTCGCCCTCTTTGCAACCTGGTACCACTTATCCGAATCTGTCACTTTGCTTGCCAACGCCGGCATCTTGCTCTTCTTGATCTTGCCGGCCCATGCTGTGGAACCCAAAAAGTCCTCGCATCCCATCGCCTCGATCTTGTTGTACTGGATCTTTTCCGTGTTTATTGCCTTGGTCGTAGTTGTCCAGGATACACTCTCTGTACACTCCGTCTTTGATTCCACCAAGGCATCTTACTTGGTTGGCATCTTGGCCTTGGTCAACAGTATCTACATCTTGGTTCTCGAATACTACTTCTACCAACCCGCTTTTGAGTCTGATGTCGAAGATGTCAGACAGAAGGTCGATTTCATCACCTACTTTACGTTTACCTGGATTGTTCCCGTCGTTAGCCAGATCTACACCACTGGCGAAATCACCCCTAAGGAATTGCCCCTTATTGCCGACGAATTGTACTGTGACGTTGCTGCCACCAAATTGGAAACCCAATGGGCCGCTGAAAGAAAGAGAAACGATATTGAAAAATCCAATGCAAAGGGCCGCTGGTTCGCCAGATACAGAAAGAAGGAAAAGGACATCAAGCCATCCATTTTCTACGCTCTTTTCCTCACCTCCGCCAACTTTATCTTTGGAGGTGCTGTCTGTGAATTTATCGAAGTTTTATTGAAATACTCGCAACCTTTCCTTTTGAAAGCATTGATTACTTTCTTCAACGACTATACTTCTGCTTCTTCATCTGATGAAAAGCCTCCAATTATTAAAGCCTTCGTTATTGCTGGGTTCATGTACGCTTTCTCATGCGCCAATTTCTTGACGTTCAACCAAAGTTTCACATACCAGTACAACATTATCTTCACCACTGAAACTGCATTGACCTCTTTGATCTACAATAAAGCTTTGAAATTATCTCCTGAAGCAAGAAAGAACAAGTCTACCGGTGACATTATTAACCACATTACCATGGATACTAACACCATCAAGTGGTTCCTTATGGAACTTCAAGGTTTCTTCTCCGCCGTCCTTAAGTTGATTTTCTCCTTGGTTTCCTTGTACAACTTGTTGGGACATGCTACTTGGGGTGGTGTGGCCACGGCGGTCCTTTTGGTTCCAGTTGTCAGCAGAGTTAGTGCCTCTATTGCCCCAATTTACAAGAAGATGATGGAATTTAAAGATGAAAGAACTTCTTTGACCAACGAAATTTTGACTACCATCAAGAGTATCAAGTTATACTCGTGGGAAACCCCAATGTTGGAAAAATTGAGCAACATCAGAAACAACAACGAACTTAGACAGACTGAGAAGATTGGTGTTGTTAACGCCTTCTCCACTTTCTGCTGGTCTTGTATCCCATTCTTTGTTAGTTGTGCTTCTTATGTCACTTTCACCGTTCTTTACGATATCCCATTGACTCCAGCTATTGTCTTCCCAGCATTGACCTTGTTTGATCTTTTAACAGAACCAATTTTGGTGTTGCCACAAGCTATTGCTTCTTACATTGAAGCCAAGGGTTCTTTGACCAGATTAAGAGACTTTTTGTTGCTTGAGGAATTGAGCGAAGACCAAAACGGGTTGATCACCAGAATCTCGCCTCCTGACACCTCCTTGAAGAGCGCTGTCTCCGTGAAGAATGCCACTTTCTTGTGGTCTCAGAAGAAGGGTATTGCTACCGAATTTACCGATGAAGAAAACTCTGTGGATGAAGCCTCTACTCGCAAGAGTAATGTTGCCTTATCCAATGTTGATTTAGAAGCAATTTCTGGTGAATTGACTTGTATTGTTGGTAAGGTTGGTAGTGGTAAGACTACTTTAATCAAGGCAATTTTAGGTGATATTCCAATTGCTACGTCTTCCTATTCTGACAGTGAAGTTAACGTTTCTGGCACTCCAAGTGTCACCGTTAACGGTTCTGTTGCATACTGTCCTCAATCCCCATGGTTATTGAATGCTTCTGTAAGGGAAAACATCTTATTTGGATACAGATATGACCCTGCATTCTACAAGAAAACTATTGAAGCTTGTCAATTGGCTTCTGATTTTGACTCCTTACCAGATGGTGACAAGACTGTTGTTGGTGAAAAGGGTATCTCCTTGAGTGGTGGCCAAAAGGCTCGTATTTCTCTTGCCAGAGCTGTTTACTCTCGTGCTGATATTTACTTGTTTGATGACATCTTATCTGCTGTTGACGCTCACGTTGGTAAGAACATTACTAAGAAGGTTTTGGGTAAAGATGGTATCATCAGCACCAAGACCAAGATCTTGGCTACCAACTCCGTTACTGTACTTCACGAAGCTGACCAAATTCTTTTGTTGAAGGATGGCTCTATTGAAGAACGTGGAAACTATGATGCTGTTATGGAAAGAAAATCTGAATTGGCCAAATTGATTGCAGAATTCGGTCGTAAACAAGAAGAAGAGGCCGTCGAAGAGACTGAATCTAAGGAAGAAACTCCCGAGACCAAGAGTATCGAACAAACCCCAGGTACCGAGGAAGATGTTATTGACTTTATCGCCAACGATGCAAACACTGCTGCTTTGGCACAAGATCCTTCTCTTGCTCAACGTCGTGCTAGTGCTGTGTCTCACTCCCATATTTACGAATTCGAAGACGACGGAGAAGAAAGAAAAACTGGACAGACTGAAGAAGCCGTTTTCAAGGGTAGAGTTTCTCTTGATAAGTTCATGCAATACTTTGAAGCTTGTAACTACAAGTATGTCTCCATTTACATTATTTTGACCATCGGTACTATTTTGACTGGTGTCGCTGAAAAGTATATTTTGACTTTCTGGTCTCAAGAGAACCAAAGACAAAACACTAATGTCAAGCCCCAATTATTCTTGAGTCTTTATGCTCTGTGTGGTTTGGTAGGTGCTGCATTAGTCTTGATTTCTGCTTATATTGTTTGGACTTTCTGTATTATTAAGGGTGCTGAATACTTCCACAACAGGATGGCCAAGGCTGTCTTGAGGGCCCCAATGTCTTTCTTCGAAACTACTCCAATTGGTAGAGTCTTGAACAGATTTTCCGACGACATTGGTACTATCGATATGGAATTGCCATGGATGTACATTATGTTTTTGCAATTTGGCTTGAATGGTATTATCACGTTTGCCGTTATTATTCTCAATGTTCCAATCATGTTTATTGTTATTGTTATTTTGTTGGTGTTCTACAATCATTTCAGATTATTCTACGTTCCAACAGCTAGAGAATTGCAAAGATTGGAAAAGGTTGCCAAGAGTCCTGTATTGGCCATTATTCAAGAAACAATTAATGGTGTGGACACTATCAAGGCATTCAACCAAGGTGACAGATTTACTTTCAAGAGTAGAAAGTCTATCGATGAAAAGGTGTTGATTAGTAACGTCATGCAATCATGCAGTAGATGGATTTCTATCAGATTACAGTTCATTTCGTCGACTATTATGTTTTCCACTGCAATTTTGGCTATTTTCTCGTTGTTTGGCAGCAATCCTATCATGCCAGGTCTTTTCGGTTTGGTGATGACTTTTGCCTTGAACATTACCGGTGTGTTGACTGCTATTGTGAAGGTTTGGGCCCAGGTTGAGAGTCAGTCCGTTGCTCTTGAAAGAGTTATCGAATACTGTGACTTGATTCCAGAAGCCCCGGAAATTATCGAAGACAAGAGACCATTGAAGAGCTGGCCAAGCGAAGGTGCCATCGAGTTCAAGGACTACTCTACTAAATATAGAGAAAACTTGGACCCAGTGCTTAAGGGTATTGACTTCAAGATCAAGCCAACTGAAAAGGTTGGTATTGTCGGTAGAACCGGTGCAGGTAAGTCATCCTTAACCTTGGCTTTGTTCAGAATCATTGAAGCTACTGGAGGACACATTGAGATTGACGGTGTGGATACTAGTTCCATCGGTCTCTTTGACTTGAGAAGCAAATTGACGATCATTCCACAAGAAGCACACACATACAAGGCTTCAGTCAGATACAACTTGGATCCATTTGGAAACTACACTGACGAAAAGTTGTGGAAAGCATTGGAATTGGCACACTTGAAGGAACACATCGAGAAGATGAAGACTGAGCCTTCTGACAAGGAAAAGGAAGACAGCGACAAGCCTGACGAATTACCTACGTTGTTTGGCTTGGATGCCAGAATTGAAGAAGGTGGTTCCAACTTGTCGGCCGGACAGAAACAACTCTTGTGTCTTGCTAGAGCCTTATTGATGGAGGATACCAAGATTTTAATTCTTGATGAAGCTACTGCTTCTGTTGATGTACAAACCGACAAGATTATCCAAGAAACGATAAGGAGTGAGTTTAAAGATAAGACTATCTTGACGATCGCCCATCGTTTGGAAACGATTTTGGACAGTGACAGGGTATTGGTTTTGGACAAGGGTACCATCAGCGAATTCGACTCACCAGAGAATTTGCTCAAAAACAAGGACGGGATCTTTTATTCTCTTTGCAAAGAAGGTGGATATTTGAAGACTAAATAGATAAACAGACTTTATTTGAATATTATACAAGATTATGCAAAAAACTAAACAAACAAGCGGTGGGTGTCTCTATATGACGTCGGCAATTAGCTGGGACAAGTCAGCACGTTGTTTGTTCAACTTGGCCAACCTTTCCTGAGAAAGAGGAAGCTTCAACTTCTTGTTGGAGCCCGAACAGAGTCCTCTGCGACTCAACGTGCAGATATCACAGTTGGACGCCCGGGGCACACACACGGCCTGGCCAAAGCCCACCAAGAGCGGGTTGATATCGCCCCAGTACTGTGTTGGAAGCCATTGCTGGAGTTCGAGCCGTGTATGTTCCGGGGTCTTTGCCTTTTTGGAGGTCCAGCCCCACATCTGGGCAAGTCTATGGAGATGGACATCGACCCCGATACCCGAGTTGATGTTCCAGCTGTTTTGTAGGAGCAAGTAACCCATTTTGGGCCCGACTCCGGGGAGAGATACAATTTCCTCGATGGTTTTGGGAATGTCGCCGTTGAAGTTATCGCGTAGGAGCACACAGGCGTTCTTGATGTAGACAGACTTGCGGTTGTGGAAACCGACTTTACAGATGTATGTGTCGATTTCTGCCTCCGAAAGCAGGAGAACCAGCTCAAGCGCCAAGCCGTCCTCAAACCCACGCGCCAACAAGCCCTGGTGGAGATTGGTCATTGCCTGGAAGTTGACTTCGTCCTTGGTCTGCGACGAGAGCATCAACGACACCAAGAGCTGGAACCGAAAAATCCGCGGGTTGCGCTGTTTGATGTTGGGATTGATGGTGTTGGGCATCCTCTCACACCCCTGGGTGTCCACCGGCGCCATGAACCGCTGTCTCATCCACACGATCTCGTTGTAGATGTCTCGCCATTTCTCGGGCGCGTTGGCAGTTGTCTCGGTTGCTTCGTCAAAGAAGTTGGGAAGATCGGCAATCGCCTCCATCGGCTCGTGCTTGACCTCATGTTTGATTTCGGCCTGTTCCACCGGCTCCAATTTGACCGAGGTCTCGACCTCGACCTTGACCTTGACCGCATCATCGTCATTATTGTCTAACGGCGCGTCGTTCTCGAGAACCAGCGGCTCGAGCTCCAATTTGACCACGGTATCTTCTTCCTTGACCTTCACCGAGCCCTCTGCTTCTATTTCCACCTTGACATGTCGCCGTGTCTGTCTGCCACGTTCGTCTTCGCTGGGTCTCTTCATGGCGTGGGTTGTGCATACAGTCCGCCGTTTCCGCTCATCTCATAATTATATCACTATCGTGTGCTCGCCGAAAAATGAGTCAACTTCCGGACTCCACAAAACCTGGAGTAATTTCAATTGTTGAATCGGTTATTGGCTCCCACCTCCACACCACCACATGTTTGTCCAGACAGAACCGCCGACGAAGATTAAGACCGAGCCGCTGACAAAGATCAAGCTCAAGCCAGCGAGCACCAACACCAAGACCATCAAGTCCCACGGATCGCCCAACGAACGCATAGCCCAGGCGTGCGACCGGTGCCGGGCCAAAAAGACAAAGTGTGACGGACGAAACCCGTGCACCAGTTGTTCCAGCGTCGGCTTGGAATGTATCGTATCGGATAAACTCAGCCGGCGTGCATATCCCAAGGGTTATACCGAGACGTTGGAGGAAAGAATACGACAATTGGAGACCGAAAACAAAAAGTTGACGGGGCTTCTCGATATCAGAGACGAACAGTTGAGTACCTTGAACGCGGGCCAGGAAGAAAAGCCCAAAGACACGTTCCAGCCGGTGACGTTGTCGAATCTTTCGAGGTTGGAGACCGAAAACCACCACCACGACAACTGTCCCTGTGGCTGTTCCAACCCCAACGCCGTCCACGAGAGGCCGGTATCGCTTGCAGGTTCAGTTTATGCCGGCCAGAACGGAACCGTGTCGATAGCGGGCTCCATAAACCTCAGTGATGACGATGACGATAGCTTGTTGAGCTTAGATGATGTCAACGACTCGCAAACGCTCTTTAAGAAACAGTTCAACCAAGAAAGCCCGGCTCCAGGAGCATTTGCTGCGGCCACTGCCATTGCCCAGATGCAGAAGAACAAGGTGTTCCAACAACAGCAACAGAAACTTGAGAGCGAAAACGATAAACAGCTGGTTCTTACCTCGTTAGTGGCCATCTCCATGCCCAGAAGTACCGAAGAAACCCTCTTTATTCCGACTCTTTTGGCCCGTGTGTGCCAGGCCCATGGGTACAAGTCGAAGACGGCAATCCTCACCGCCAATGCTCTTGCTTCCTTGAAAGAAAACTCCAATGATACCTCCAGGGCAGAATCATCAACCCCGTCCAACTTGCTCAACCTTATCATGAACCGAAACGAAATCAAATTGGCCGAAAGCGACGCTCTACAGTTTATCACCGAGTTCATCAACCTCCCCACTTCTAGAATGGACTTGGACCACTTGATCACGGTATATTTCCAGGACTGGAGAAACGCACTTCCCATCATCGACAAGAATTCGTTCTTGAAGAACTATGACAAGATCACCGGCATTATGGAGCTGAAAGCATTGCCAACAGAAAAGGAATCGTCGTTTGAGTCCATCGAGAAGTTTGGTGCCATCATGGTGTTGATCTTGAGTTTGAGTCTTCTCTCCAACAAACACAGCCATATGTCGCCGAGAAATATCAGCGACGACATCGTGGACAAGTATGCTTCCTATTTGCACCATTATGACCAACTTATCCACGAGTTCATCAAGCCTAATTGTATCATTACGAGATACTGCTCGATCCAGTCTCTCCAAATCCTCTCCCTCGCCTTGCAATATTGTCTCGTGATTGGAGACATCACAACCTGTTACGAGCTACGGGGAAGAGTCATTACCATGGCCCAGCAGCTCAGACTCCATCGGTGTCCCGCAGCCGTCTTGGGTATCAGCGGAGACAATGGCGATACCAATCTCCAGAACTTCATGCAGGGGGAAAGACGTATCATATTCTGGTGTGTGTACTGTTTGGATATCTACTCGTCGTTAAACCTTGGTGTTCCCCGTCTTTTCAAGGACTTTGAAATCGAGTGTGCCATGCCGTTTTCAGGAAAGAACGACGATGAATACGACGACAACGAGAACATCTTAATCATCAACAACCAGAGGTTATCCATTGTTGGTAAGGTGTCCAAGTTTGCCCTTAGTTTCATTACCTACAGTAAAGTGTTGGGGAGCATTATGGATTCGATGTATAACCGGTTTGAGACGTCTGATGCCCAGAGCAAGGCACTTCACCAAGACCGGTTGTTGGAGTGCTGGAGAAGAGAATTACCGGCTGAGCTCAAGTTTGAGATTGATGTCCATGGCTTCTCGGTGAAAGACAGCTTAGAGGAATACAACAAGCAACAAATCACTTTGATTTTCTTGTACCACCATGCCAAGATCTTGATCTATTTGCCCATCATGTCGAAGTATGGAAACCACCATAACGTCGGCCTCTCACAGAAGGAACAGCTCACCAAAGGTGAGGGCGACCGGTCGTCGATTGTGACGAGCATCAGCATGATCCAGCAGTCGTCCATCCAGATACTCGAGGTATTGAGAAGCATTTCGAAATATTCGGCGGCGTACGTGTTGCCCATTCCCATCAACATTGCTCGAGAACAGGCGAGATTTGCCTTATTGGTGGCCAAGGGTAACTTGGACTATGTCAAGAACGGTCCGTTGTACCAGAACCTGAAACAGCTCTTGTTGGACACGATCCGAGACTTGAGTGTGGAGAGCAGCTACGATATCCCGAGCAGTTTGACGCGGAACTCGGTCAAGCTTATTGAGCTTTCGATCTTGAGCATTATTGGCCTCAATATCGACAAGACGGTGGCCAAGAAGAAGGTTTCGCAGCCAATCATCAAGACGGCCGTGGCCCGTGAACCTGTGTCGGCAGAGTACAACAAGAGTCCGCTAGGCAAAGTCAATGTCAATAATAACAATAACAACAACAAGCAGCCACTGCCGTTGAGCACACTGGTGCCCCAGATAGCCAGCGACGACGGCTATCTCGACGTGGACTCGATGTTCAAGTTCGATCCGTTCAAGGTCAATCTCAACCGCGATTTGTTCATGAACGAGTTTGTGGCCGATGGGTCGTTGGGGTTGGTTCCGTTCTTGGGCACCGAGAAGGAGCCGTTGGCCATGGACCTGGAGCCGCTAGCAAACAACTTTTTCGACTGGTTGTGAGTCGCATCTTTAATTATTCAATTATTCTATTTATTAATATTTATTCGACACCAATTGTAGCCACAACACTCCCCGTAGAACCAGAGCAACCTTTACCGTGACATTACCGTGGCAACCATAAGCCTGGATGCTTCAAAGGTGTTTGGCCTATGGAATTGGCGTAGTGAAGTGGGGAACACTCGGCCCCGAGGCCGGCACTGCACCGTGTTCCAGATGGTGTCAAAAAAGTGATGCGCGCGCGGCACCGAAACGGGCCCAACTCCGAAACTCTGGGGAACTGGCACTATAAGTAGCGTTGATCTTCCAGTAAGAGACTCGCAATTACCAAGCTACAAACACAGCACAGCACAACATGTCGACGTTTTCCAAAGTCAACTTCAAGACATTGAACTACAACTCGTTCCGTCCACACTATCCGCCCAGTTTCTACCGCATCTTGAGCCAGTACGTCACCAAGGGCAACGAGGCCAAGTTGCCGGTGCTGCGTGCGGTCGATTTGGGCTGTGGAACCGGAGTGGCCACGTATCCGTTGCTTTCGTTTGTTGACCATGTGAGCGGACTTGACTTGTCGCCGCTGATGGTCGAAACCGCCAACTCGTTGGTGGAGAAACGGTGCGACGAGTTGGGGGTCGCCGACAAACGCCGGATCGACTTCAAGGTGGGTGCCGTCGAAGACTTCGTGTACAAGGAGCCGAGAGAGATCGAGGACGGCACCGTGGATCTCATCACTGCTGCGCAGTGTATCCATTGGTTCAAGGACTACGACTCGTTCTTCACCAACGCCGCCAAGTTGTTGAAGCCGGGCGGCACGTTGGCGTACTTCTTCTACAACGACCCGGTGGTGGTTGATTTCTCGGGACCCTACAAGGGGGACAAGACCCAAGTGTTGCAGAAGGCGGTGGAGATCTACCACAAGTACGTGTACGACGACCCCAGATACATCGGCCCCCACTGGGAACAGCCCGGCAGAAACATCCTCAAGAACAGCTTGGTTGAGGTCAACCAGCACATTCCGCAACAGCTATACGAAGACATCGAGATCAGTGCGTTCAAGCCCGATTTCACCGGCAAGAAGACGGCTGATTCCGAGACCGAGCTCGACTTGAAGAAGGAAGGCATTCCGCTCAGTGGGTTTATCGACTACTTGAACACGTACAGCGGGTTCCACAACTTCAAGGACGCGACTGGCGACAAGGAGAACCTTGTGGAGTTGTACTTGAGCGAGGTGGAGCGCGAGCTTGGCTGGGACCGCAACAGTACTGTCATCGACTTGGTGTTTAACAGTGGCTATACCTTTATCAGAAGAAAATGAAGAGACAACACATAAACATAAACATAAGTAGAAGAAAAACTATAAGTAGAAAGAAAACCATACCTAGAAGACAACTATAACAGAACTAAACACGCATGATCATTAGCGGAGAACTCCACATTTTTGAGAAAATGGAGAAATGCGTGAAATTCGGGCCATTTCTCAGTGACCAGCATCGAGCAACTGTCGGTGGAGGTGGAGTCCAGCAGACACAGTCATAGTCTTATACGTCAATTAACAACAGCAACTAGCGCATCCTGGCCCTACATCGCCATACATAACGCCGAACCCTTGCTCGCACCGCCCCGAACCACATTTTAGCCCGTGCTAAAAACGTCCGCCCACGCCGTTACATGTCACAAGAAGCAGCCCAAATTTCGCAGCAACTTTTTTGGGTGTAGGGCAAAAAATCCAACAAGCCGCCAGCACCCACAACATTTGGCTATATAAAAGCGTAGCATCCGCCACCGCACCGCCAAACGTCCCGTGGTTCCCTCCAATCGCTCCAGCTTCCAATGTTACGTCTCCCTGGATACATCTTCAAGACCATTGGCGTGTCGTTCTTGCTCTGGATCGTGCTCTCCACCGCCGTGCCCCAGCTCTTGCTCAAGCACACCGACAACCAGATCCAAACCAACCACTTCCAAAACCCGACCTACCCCTACAACTCCATCACGTCGCCCACACCACTCCCCATCCAGAACAGCACCGTCTACTTTGTGGTGGGCCATCCCGACGACGAGGTGATGTTTTTCTCGCCGTCGCTTATCGAGCTCACCAAGAAGAAACACAACAACCACGTTAAGTTGGTGTGTTTTCTGAATGGCGACTCGGTCCACGAGTCCATGGGCGCCATCCGCACCCACGAATTGTACCACTCGGCCCGCATCTTGGGCGTCGAGCCCGAAAACGTCACCGTGCTCACCAAGTTTAAGGACGGCATGAATGAAACGTGGGACACCACCGAGATCAAAAACTCGCTCAAACTGTTGGTGACCGAGAAACACAACTTGGTACTCGTTACGTTTGACGAAAACGGCGTCTCGAACCACCCCAACCACATCTCGCTCTACTACGGCACCAAGAGCTTCGCCACCTCCGCCAAGTGCAAGCTCTTTGTGTTGAAGACGTTGAACTTTTGGGAAAAGTACAGTTTTACTCTCCTCACCAACGTTGAGCTCTTTGTCGACCACTTGTCCAAGTTGCTCATTGGCAACATCCTCAAGATCAACATCAATATCAGCTTCTTCAACCAGAAAATCAATACGTCGTCTATTAAATTCTATTCAGACCTCAACATGTTGAGTGTCAGCTACGCAGCCATGAGTTACGGCCATTTCAGCCAGATGGTGTGGTTCAGATACGGCTGGTTGGTGCTCAGCAGGTACTTGACCTTTAACCACTTGATCCAGATCTAGGTGTTTCTGAACCCAAACTGTTTCTGGCACCAGTTCGAGCCGTGCTCGAAGTAGTCCTGCTTGGAGATGGCGATGTCGTCCATGACTTCCTGCGTCGACAAGTTGGCGCCGCCGTGCCACGCCAATTCGTCGAGACTCAAGTTTTCCGGCGTGTCTCTGAACCGAACAAACCAATCCAGTGGTAGTTCCTTGGTGAGCTCCAGCAAAAGCCGCTTTTTGAAGTTGGGCAAGAGGGCCGAGCCGCCCGAAACAGTGATGTTTGCCAGCAACAACGGACGGGCCGACTCGGGGCACGCCATGATGGAGTCGACCACCAAGTCCGACAAGTTTTTGAGCGCGGTGTTTTGCACCAAGGCACTGTTTGCCGTCTGGGAGTTGTTGTCAAAGATGATTTCGGGATGGTAGTATGCTTCGGGAACCGAAAACCGTTCGTCCTGGAGCTTGAGCGTCTGGGTATCGGCTGAAATCGGCGTGTCTGGTTTTTTTAAGAACCCGGTAGTTGTTGTCTTGAAGTCGGGCAACACGAACTCACAACCAAGCTGTTGTCGCTTGTCGAGGGCCCGGGAAAAGTCCTGTGCAATGAAGCACGTTTGTTCCTTGATGGTATTGATGAGGACGGGCTCGTCGGCGACATCATAGTGGCGGAACGAGATGAGTTCCTTGAGCAACCCATTGAGGAGACGCCCTCCCACGGGGAGCTTTCGTACTCCCTGCCAATGGACGCTCTGGAAGATCATGGGCACGATCCAGGTACAATTGAAGCCCGAGTCGATCACCAAGGTAAAGTCGTTGTTGGTTTTGTTATCATTAAACGGCACCCAGGGCACCAACGAGGCCGGAATACACCTATAGTAGTCTCCAAATCCATACTCTTCGAATACGATCTGGTCGGTATGTGTAGATAGTTGCGGCAACTGGAACGGCGTTTCCGTCAAGGTAAGATGCACCGACGACACATCGAGCTCCTTGTCAGGCGAGATCTTGTCGAACATATAGTCCCATACCGGCTTTTCCGTTTCCCACGACGTCAAGTGGCCCTGTTCGAACGGCCGCTTGAAGATGATGCCGGAATAGTTGTTTGTTTGGGTAAGATAGTCGTTACCAATGTGGAGCAAGCCGTCCTTGGTTTTGGTGATGGCATTCTGCACTTTTATGGGGCCCGAGTCGTCGCTTGACCCGACCTTGATGTTGTACGAGCCGTTGTCGAGAATGAGGTTCATGGAATTACAGGGGATTGGAGCGCGAATTGGACAGTTGTGTGTTATGAAAGTAGCAATTGGTGATGGAATTCGGGGTTGTGAGTGCTAAATATAGGAAAATCCCCAAGTATGATCCAGAAGTTGTTGGGTATTACGTTCGTGTTGGTCCGTTGGGTTTGGATTTGAGATGGTGTTGGGCGTGGGCGTACCGATCGTCAAGAAGCTGGACCAGATAAACATCTGGACCGCAGTACAAATGAAACACACCAGATCGGTTTCCTACAAATACCGATAATGGCCTGTTTAGGAAGCGATCGGAGCTGTGCATTATAGGGCCAGATCACAGGTACTCCAAATTGTGGTCCCAGTGCAAACCCCGGCCGATATCCGGAGATCACCGAACCTTCGGCAAGCGCCGAATCACGTGATACAACTGTAGTTTATCAAACTTCCCACACGATGATGACGACCTTATCAATATTGACGATAACACCAAACAACACCACTTCAACGTAGGTTGTTTAAACTTGTGGACTCCGATAAGTCTAGCATCAGTCCAATATACATAGCCAGAAGCACCCAAGCACCGCCACACTCACACACACGCACTCCAGCCATCCATCCACAACTAGTGAACGATGGCCCTTCTTTCTCGTGTCCTCCACGGAAACGACAAGCCGGAACGGCCACCGCCCGGGTCCCGAACACATAGCTCGCCATTGATTCTGGGCATCACGCCGGTGGCTTCGAACCTGACGGTGCTGTCGGGCGCAATCGCCAGTCCCGGCGGTGCGAGCGCCGTTCCACTCACATATTCGCTCACGATAGCGCTCGAGTCGCCGCCAGTGGCGCTCTATGGGCATGCCCACGAGTCCACAGGCTCGATTATCTCGGGGATCCTTAGTTTGGACATCAAACCGCACGAAGTCCGTGGAAAACGCTCGAGACTGTCGCTGAACCAGAACATCCACGATTTGGCCCCGGTATCTTCGATAGCATCGATGGCATCGCTCGATCCGCCGCCGTTCCAGGAACTCGAGCTTTCCAGCGTGACACTCTCGTTGGTCCAGACCATGAAATACTCCAAGACATTCACCGTTCCGTCCAACGCCGTGGCCAACTGTAAGGACTGCGGCATCAAGAAGACGACGCTTGCCCGCTGGGACGTGTTGACGTCTGCAGCATCGTTCCCCGTTGGTTCCCACGCATACCCGTTCTCGCACCTCTTGCCCGGATCGCTTCCGGCGTCGTGCAAGTTGGGCAGTGCCCAGTCGCAGTCGTTCATCAAGTACGATCTCATTGCCGTGGGCAAGTCGGCCCGGACGGGCAAGGAAACAACGGCCCGGCTTCCGCTCAACATCTCGCGGCTGATCTTGCGGGGCCCCGACCGCAACTCGCTCCGGGTATTCCCACCGACCGAAGTCACCGCCAGCGCCGTGCTTCCCAATGTGGTGTATCCCAAGTCGAGTTTCCCGGTGGAGTTGAAGCTCGACAACGTGGTGAGCGCCCTGAACGACCGCCGGTGGCGCATGCGCAAGTTGGCGTGGCGGATTGAAGAAACTACCAAGATCAGGGCCGACGTCTGCGACAAACACGCCGGTAAGTTGAAGGCGGTCGAGGAATCGCAGCGCAAGATCGATCTCCACAAGGATTTGGCTCTGGGCGGTGTCCAACACAAGAACTCAAACCTCCACCACAGCACCATCCAGACCAACATGATGCTCATGGCCAATCCGGTCGACGAACGGGCAGCGCCGGCCGACAACGTCGATTTGGTTCTCGAAAACGACCCTGACAACGACATGGAGGGCACACTTACGAGTGGACCGTCGCGGGCCCACGATAACTTCATTGAGGACTTTATCGGAGCCGATTCGTCCACGGGCATCAGTCACAACCAGGCCCCCGGGACACCACTCACATCCACATCCACATCCACACCGCCAGAAGCATCGCGAGACCACCTCTACCTCGAGGAGATCAGGACGGTCAACCACGGCGAGATCAAGTCCGGGTGGAAGTCCGACTTTAGTGGCCGTGGCCGTATCGAGTTGGTGGCCGACATCAACGCCAGCAACTTCTCGACGGGATGGTCGCGCCACGTCAACCGGCGCAGCAGCACCGATCCCAAGACGGACGAACTCCAGGAAGGGCTCCGGAACGGTGCCAACGTTGCATGTGACATCGAAGACAAGACGTTGGGGGTGTTTGTGCACCATACGCTCGTTGTCGAAGTGGTGGTGGCCGAGGAGTTGATCCACAACATGGACAAGAAGCCCAAGACGGTGCGGGAATCGCCGTCGTTGACCCCGGTTGAGTCGAACTCGCTGGCAACGGTGCCGAATCCGCAGATGGGAGTACCGACGGGCGCTGCCCGTGTGCTCCGGATGCAGTTCAAGATCATCGTCACCGAGCGGTCGGGACTAGGAATTGCCTGGGATGATGAGGTGCCGCCCACCTACGACGATATCCGCACATTGAGTCCACCAACATACCAGGACTCGAACGGAAGCACGCCTATACTCACACCGTTGTTGACTCCGTTGTTGGGAGCGATGCCGACGCCGCCAGCACCAGCCCGGGTCATCTTTGGCATTGGCGATACGCCCAACATGCGCAGTATCGACGGGTTGGTCGGCTTTGAGGAGTTATCGTTGGAACATTAGCATAGAGTAGAGTAGACAGGTTACAGATCACGGCTGAGAGTCGTGAGTGATATTAAACCTATACAAATAAAGGAGCCAATGCATAGAATTTTAATGATTCTTTCACTGAAGACATACAATTGTACCTCACCAATAAGACGTACAATTATAGTGAAGAGGAAAAGTGTAATTGAGGTTTCAAAAGATATAATTGCTTACCAGGACATGATTAATATATACCTTGAAGGTCTAGAATCAATGTAAATACATGAGGAATACATCTATGTCTATACTAAATCTTATACGTTATACCAACGATACATACAATAATATTTGAACCGACCTTTAATAGAACATAATATACCAATAATTATAGAATTATTATTCTTTACCAATGATTTATAATGTTATTAAATATATTATTACTAAAGCATATGCCTGAAATTAATATACTTATACCGGGACACAGAATAAATGAGTATCTTTCCAATGGATATAGAAAATAAATATCAATTTAATAGTAGTACTCAGAGAATTAATATAAGTTAATCAATATATAAAGGCAGTAACCTATAATCTATACTTCTGATAAATTGAAGCTGTACTCAAGATAAATAGATGCAGTATGCGTTATACCAATGTTACGTAGGATCTACTCACCAATGATTCGTACCACCTTGTACGATATAAATAATTTAATTCGTATATACCAATACAGGTTGTACTAGTAATTGTCTATGTGTACAAGTTGTTAAATCCAGGGATTAGTAAATATTATAATATATTGACCGATACTGAGTAATTCTAGTAACGACAACTTTGCATCCCAATGAAACTAACAGTCTATCTATTACTTGGTATTTATACTACTGAATATACTCATACTGTCTAGTTTGCAATGTCTTAACTATGTTATCTCTTGTTGCATTTACTATATTTATGCTTTTTTTGCATTTATATTTTGTTTTCTTTACACTTCTGCATTTATACTTTCTGCATTTATACTTTCCCTCTAGCGTATATTCATAGAATGTTCTCTGCCTGTATGGAAGTTTCTGTTGCAACCATTTACATATTGAATAAATATCTGTTTTTTATACGGCACATTATTGGTATACACAAAGCATAAGTCGTCAATTGGTATACATTTGTCGTTTATTACACAATTATTGGGTCTTATTGTATTATCATTATATGTTCATATCGTAGTCTGGCTACTGGTATTCGTTACGTCTCATTAGTCTCCGCCCGACATGCGCTTCTCCACCACGTTGGCTAACGCATGCACCGCCTGGTGCTCGGCATCGGTGCTGTCCAGAGCATCGCTGTAGCGACTCACCTCCAACAACGACGAGTACAAGTTGGTCAACTCGAGCAAGTCGGCCACGGAGTCCGACCGGAAGTCGTAGATGATTTGCTGGAACGAGTGGCTCTTGATCACGCCAATGGGGAGCTTGTTCTCGGTAAGAAACTTCATCAAGTGTTTGTGGAACTTCATGGCCGAGTACGGCGAGTTATCGAACTCGGTCGAGAGAAACCGTCGGTTGGACGCGATGTACTGTTGTTGCTGTTGTTGTTGCAGCAGCAGCAGCAGTTGCACCAGCTGCTGACCCACATCGTTGGGCTTAAACTTCTTGTGCTTCTTCTTGTCGTCATTGCTGCCTGGAGGAGACGCTAGCGCCGCCGGCGCCGTTCCCGAACCCACAAAGTTGGACGGATAGCTGATGGGCTCGCCGTTGGTGGTGTACGTGACGCCGTAGCCGTCGACCGGCGCCGTCCGCAGGTAGTTGACCGTGTCCTTGGTAAGCTTGTGTGTCTTGAGATGCTCACTCAACTTCTTGGGCAGCCCTTTGTCGGACGCCAACCGGACTATGATCTTGCCACAGTAGTCACACGCGGCTACGTTGGAATTGGCCGAGTCCTGGACGAACCACGACCACACCCACGACTTCTTTTTGGCCCCGAACTTCTGTCCCGGCCGGTTCTTGCGCTCTTTCTTGATATCTTTGCTTTCCGGCGACGGGTGCAACGGCTGGGCGAGCAGGTCGAGTTGCGGCTGATGGTCCAATTGGCCGCCGAGCGCCGGCTCTTCTTGGTCCGGCGGCTTGCCCACAACCTCCGTGCGCTCGGCTATCACCGGAATGCTCCGGATAGGATTGTATGTTCCGTATGGCAACGGTGTGGCCGTCGATGTGTAGTAGCTCATGCCTGACCGGTTCTGGTTGTTTTGGTTCGGTTTGACCGGTTCTCATCCGGATTTGTTTTTTTTCCCTTGAAACTAGGAGGAAAAGTCGTGCGCGACACAACGTACTAGATACTACTTGCCAACTACTACTACGTGTAATGGCGTGGGTAATGGCGCAGCTGGCTGGCGATGAGCTGAAAAAGGTCCAGAAAGTAGTACGTTGTATGAACAGGAAGGGATAATTACTTGGACCACGGCAATTTCTCTTGGTACTGGTGTTGTGTTGTCTTCTACTCCCACCAGTCGTATTGCGTCCTCAAAACAGCAGTCGCCTCATCTGTCGCCC
Organism: Teunomyces kruisii; assembly: GCA_003706535.2. Taxonomy (NCBI): domain Eukaryota; kingdom Fungi; phylum Ascomycota; class Pichiomycetes; order Serinales; family Debaryomycetaceae; genus Teunomyces; species Teunomyces kruisii. The sequence continues at coordinate 55,995 of PPLR02000014.1, forward strand.
GCCCAATCGTGCCATCACTTGCGCTACATCGTCGTCTATCCCTTTAGTATCGTATCGTTGCCCTCCAACTCGGTTTCGTTGCTTTTCTTACCAGCCTCTGGAATGGTCCCGGTACTGCGGCACGGATGTCGCATTACCCAATGCGGTTTTCGCAGCCAGCAGCATCGTCAATTTGGGTGACTACCAGTACGTCACCGAGACTTTTAGACGTGGCTTTAGCCAGATTGGGTCCTTCCATGTCCCAATACGGAACACTCGTGCCAAGTTATATCACCAGCCAGCCTCCGATTTCACGTTGTTTTTTTGCACCCAGTTTTATAAATAGCGTTGATGTCCTGTTTCCCCTCCAATTCTCTTCAGAAACTCCTAGTATCCAACAAAACATACAAAAAACCAGAACTGCCACCTGCGATCTCAAGTAACGTGTCCTCAAGTGTCCCTTTCCTCTAACTCCAGTCTTTCTTTAACTACAGTCCTTCTTTTTTGAACCAACTCCAGTCATTCCTTTACAAACTTACCCAAAGTCCTTCCTTTATACAATGCAATTCTCCAAATTAACCTTCTCTTTGGCCACTTTTTACTTGATCGCCAGTTCTATGGCCGCTCCATCGCCACAAGTCAAGCGTGATGACAGCGACGACGATGCTCCTGTCATTGTCCGTTTGACCAAGACCGTGCAGAACGTCCAAACCAACGTCCACACCGTCCAGGCCGCAACTTCAACCACCACCAACGTTGTTGTCAATACCGAGACCGAAACCGTCACCAGATACACGGCCACCGTCACCTCGACCATCTTCGGAACTCCACACACCTATACCACGGTGGCTACCACTCCAGTCCAGGGCAAGGATATCATTCCCAACAGTCTGAACGAAGTCAAGCCTACCGAAACCGAAGCTGCTCCAGAAACAACCGCTCCAGCTGTTGAACCTACCGTTGCTTCTACTTCTGCTGCTCCTCCAAGGGCCACCACAACGACTTCTTCCTCCAGTGCTGCTGCACCTGCTGCTTCCACGTCTGCTACCCCAGTTGTTTCGACCTCTGCCGCACCAGTCGTCACCACTGTCACCACACCAACCACCACCTCTACTCCTTCGACTGCTGAGGGACCTACCATCACCAACGTGGATAACATTCCTACGTCGACTGACGGCTGGTTAATCACCGATATCTCCACCACCACAGCTTCCGGTGTCTGCATAGTCAACTACGACTACTACGACTCCGACGAAACCGACACCGTGACATCCACCTCCACCATCTACACTACCGTAACTGTATCATAGATGGAAACAATTATAAGAGGTAGGGTGTATTTTTAGTTCGTTCGGCCCCAGTGATGTTTCACGGTTCTTCATCTGGGGATTAATGTTTTTAAATAGTAAATGTACAATAAAAAAGTGTTAAAACAACTGAAGTAGTGTTGTGCCATACAAGGCAATTGAAAAGAGTAAGAGATACATCGTACTAATTAACGTACTAATTATTGCAATTATGGTTGCATCCCCAAAGTGCTCTTTTTGGGAGGCAGGAGGTCAATTTCGCATCTTAGGGCTGAACCCTAACTGTTTTATATACAGTACACAATATACACTACCATTATGACCGCACCTGCACACAACTACAACTCCGCGCTGACATAAGCACTCACTATCGAACGAAAATTTTTCGCTTGCACCAGTACAGATACAAGTTCAATCTTGGTTTTTTTTCACTACTACTAAACCTTTAGTTTGAATATTAGACATAATGGGTATGTAAAGTCAATACCACCTATGAATACCTGTTGAATCGAATAACAAACCGAGAAACAAGGAACGACAAGCGAGAGAAAGTTCCGTATCAGAGACATCCGTTTAGAAAGGAACCAACGAGACACCAAGCAAGGGTGAAAAATTCGATTCAAAAGCACTAGCAGCAGCACAGCAACATACAACACCAACGGAAGCAGCAGCTTATGTACAAAGGTATGCAACCACCAAGACAGAATACTAACAAACACAGTTAACGTTCCAAAGACTAGAAAGACCTACTGTAAGGGTAAGGAATGTCGTAAACACACCCAACACAAGGTTACCCAATATAAGGCTGGTAAGGCTTCCTTGTTTGCCCAAGGTAAGAGAAGATATGACCGTAAACAAAAGGGTTTCGGTGGTCAAACCAAGCCAGTTTTCCACAAGAAGGCCAAGACTACCAAGAAGGTTGTCTTGAGATTGGAATGTGTCGTCTGCAAGACCAAGGCTCAATTGTCCTTGAAGAGATGTAAGCACTTCGAATTGGGTGGTGACAAGAAGCAAAAGGGTCAAGCTTTGCAATTCTAGATTTGAAGCGACTCAATTTCACTCTGTTCTGTGGATTTATTTGTATAGTTCAGAAATAATACAACCTTGCAATATGAAGGGCAAAATTTACCGGAAACCGTGCCACATTTACCTTTGATAACAAAGGAGATTGGAATAAGGATAAGGTACCAAAACTGCCAATGTGTATGTAACGAGAGGAGTAAACGAGAAAAGGAAGGAGAAGAGAGACAGGAGTAGAGGAAGGAGAAGGAGAAGAAGAAGGTAATAAGTTTAAATTCTACAAACCCAACCATTTCCGCCCAAATTCCCCTCGAGACATTCTGCTCCCACTTCTTCTCCGCCTCCCATTCCCCATTTAACCGCGTTGGTTGTAGTCAGGCAGAATTCTCGTTCGTCGCCCGTTGCCGTGTGACATTTACTGCGACGGTGTCGCAATTTTTTTGTGTCGGTGTTTTTGTCGCAGAAATCGCGTAGATCACTCGAGATTCACGACAAGAGAGAAAAAAAACAAACGATCAACCATCCGCCACGCAGCACCGCTCCCCCGTCAATCCTATAACCACCACGTTCTGGAGAATCAAAGTCAGCAAGATTGCATAGTTTAGACCGACCGGCACTCATTGCTCTTTTCACCATGAACTACGACTACCTAACCGAGGAGCAGAAGCAGCAGCTTTACATGATGCAAATGCAGCAGTTCCAACAACAAAACCAGCAACAGGGCCAGCAGTACCATAACAACGACTCGGAAAACAGCTACATGGAGGACGACACCACCCAGATGTTGGACGAGCCGCCGGTTTTCCCCAACTACGGCCTGTCGCCGATCAGAAAACAGCCAGATCCACAACAACCGCCCCAGCCTCACATGTTCATGGCTGCCTCGCCCAAGTTCTCGCGGTCCAGTCAGTTTGGAGATGAAAACGGCACCGAAAACTACTCGGGAAGCTTCCACAACGGAAACAATAAGTTCACATCCATCGATTCGTTAAACTTCAAGCCTCCCACCAATTTTACCCAGCTCAATAACAACAGTAATACGAACTTGTCTGAGATCAGCAACTCCAATTCTTTGACCAACTCGTTGTTGTCAAATCATAGTCATACCAATATATTGGGTAATGGTGGAAGCTCACCAACACAGTATCAGAGTTTTAATGAGGCGGATATGCAAGCCCAAGCACATGCCCAAGCCCAAGCACAAGCTCAGGCACAAGCTCAGGCACAAGCTCAGGCACAAGCTCAGGCACAAGCTCAGGCACAAGCTCATGCACAAGCTCAGGCACAAGCCCAGGCACAAGCCCAAGCACAAGCCCAAGCACAAGCACAAGCCCAAGCACAAGCCCAAGCACAAGCCCAGGCACAAGCACAAGCACAAGCACAAGCACAGGCACAAGCACAAGCACGCGCACAATCACAAGCAGAAGCACAAGCACGCGCACAGGCTCAGGCCCAGATACAACAACAGGCCCAGATACAACAACCAAAATTACATACACCCCAAGTCCAAGTTCAAGAAAGTTCCCCCATCAAGCCATCCAACTATGTCTACTTCAACAGGCAACCCAATTTGCTTAGCAAAAACACCCAAGATAAAGCTGCATCGATAAAATTAAAATTAGAAAACTATTACCAAATGTCCGTGAGCCATGCGATTGAAAGAAACCAAAGAAGATTAGACCTTGAGCATAAATTGATGACTGAGGAGATCGGGTCCAGTGAAGAGCGTAAGAACAGACAATTGCAAAGTTTGGGAAAGAAAGAATCGCAATTCTTACGGTTGAGAAGAACCAAACTTTCGCTTGAAGATTTCACCACGGTTAAAGTCATTGGTAAGGGTGCATTCGGGGAAGTCAGATTGGTTCAAAAGAGAGATACTGGTAAGATCTATGCCATGAAGACGTTGTTGAAGTCGGAAATGTACAAGAAAGATCAATTGGCGCATGTCAAGGCAGAAAGAGATGTTTTGGCGGGCAGCGACTCTCCATGGGTTGTGTCGTTGTACTATTCGTTCCAGGACTCACAATACTTGTACTTGATTATGGAATTCTTGCCCGGAGGAGACTTGATGACCATGTTGATCAGATGGCAGATCTTTACCGAAGATATCACGCGTTTTTACATGGCCGAGTGTGTATTGGCCATCGAGGCGATCCACAAGCTTGGATTTATCCATCGTGATATCAAGCCGGACAACATTTTGATCGATATCCGGGGCCACATCAAGTTGTCTGACTTTGGGTTGTCGACGGGATTCCATAAGACGCACGACCTGAACTACTACAAGAAATTGTTGGAAAAGGAAGGGTCGTCGGCTACGCATTTGCAACCCAACCAATTGACGAGTAATAGTCGGAATTCGATGATGGTGGATGCTATTCACTTGACGATGTCGAACCGGCAACAGATGCAAACGTGGCGGAAATCGAGAAGATTGATGGCGTATTCTACCGTGGGTACGCCCGATTACATTGCGCCCGAGATCTTTATTCACCAAGGGTACGGGCAGGAATGTGACTGGTGGTCGCTTGGGGCGATTATGTTTGAGTGTTTGATTGGGTGGCCGCCATTCTGTTCCGAGACGCCACACGAAACGTATCGTAAGATTTTGAACTGGCAAGAAACGTTGCAGATTCCTGAGGATATCCATTTGTCACCTGAGAGTGAGGATTTGATCAGGAGATTGTTGACCAGCAGCGAGAACCGGTTGGGGAGATATGGAGGCGCCGAAGAGATAAAAAAACATCCGTTTTTCAAGGGGGTTGACTGGGAAACGATTCGGCGAGTCGACGCTCCGTTTATTCCCAAGTTGCGGTCGATCACCGACACGCGGTTCTTCCCCACGGACGAGTTGGAGAACGTGCCCGAGTCGCCGGCGTTGGCCAAGGCGATGGAGCAGCGCGAGGCCGAGGGTGCCAATGGCAAGAAGAATGTCAAGGAAGACTTGCCGTTTATCGGATACACGTATTCGCGGTTTGATTATCTTACCAAGAAGAATGCTTTATAGATAGATATAGAGGGAGGAACAGAAGCTAGACAGAAAGCAGACGGTGATTATGTGGAGAAACGGTGTGTGGAGCAAAAGATGGGGAGAAACATGTTATGGAAGGAGAAGGTTTATGATAAGGATATGGAGGTGGTGTTATTGTTGGTTTGTTGGTTATGGTTCGGCCGAGACAGACGAAAACGTGGATGCTATCGACCACCGTCGGCTTTAATACTTGAACGAAACGGCCGAAGGTTAATTAGGGTTGACGATCCGAATCCGCCGTTATAGCGAAGGAAAAAAAAAAGTCTTAAAAAAGCCTCTACGGCATCGGGGTTTGAGCCATTTTTTTCTCCCCAGACAGACCATATACCGAAGGGACGGGGAGAACATTCAAGTTCTACAGGGGTGGGACCCCCCCCCCCCCCCCCCCCGGGGTTTGAACATCACTACATGGTGTGGACTTTCCCAACTACCACCAGCTAGCCACAATATACATATTTTTTTGCTCTTGAGCATGAGTAAAGGGTGCGCTTTCCGTATTGGTATCCCAAGACCTGGCATTAGTTGCGGTGTTTACCCTTGGCAAGCGGTTGGGCCAAAACATCATTAGCCGGAAAAGGTAAGGTTGTGTGCCCGGGGCGGATGCTAGCCAATTTTTTTATGGCGCACATTTTTTTAGTGTTACAATTACGATGCCAATGCAGACGGAAGTCGGCCGGGCAGCAACGCTCGGGTCATGTGGGAGATGGGTAGTAAGGGCAGGAGCAACACCAAATAGGAAACGGGCGCAATGTCATCACCAACACAACAGACATCTCCACTCCAGTGCCCACCAGAAAAAAATCATCCCATTGCACCCAATCCCATCCGACGCAACCTTAGTGTAACTGTGTTGTGTTGCGATGGCTTTGTTAGGCTGGTGTCTCACGGCTGATTAGGACGGAAGTAAAAGAAAAATTACGCACGCCGCCCGGTTCCGATGGTTCCGATCACATGACCCGCTGCCCTGCTAACCGCTTGCAGCCCCAAACCCTCAAAATGATCAGGTAATTATGTTACTGTATTAGTAATTGTAGCCGGCAAGCCGTGGAGTTGTCCCTGTTCGCGGCTGGTATATATATAGAGGTCAGTTTTTTTCCCCAATCCGTTAAATTGCCTACATCCCGCCCACATAATCCGCCACCATTCCAATCTCCACCACCATCACCAGGTCTTTTTCTTCCTTTACCTACCTACCATGCATAAGTCGGTCTTGATAATGGCGGCCATCGCGGCCCTCGCCAGTGCACACGACATGGACGACGACAATTCCCACCACACGCCGACACAAGCTGGCGGTGCCGGTTCCGTTGCCGTAGCCGCCCAGGTTGCCGCCCCTCTTCCCTCCGGCGTCTTGCCAGTCGCCCACGTCTCCCACCACCACCACGGCGTGCCCATCCTCCAGACAGACCTTCTTCCCGAAGAAAGAGCGTTCTGGCTCAACTTCAACACCACCAACTACTTCAATGTCGACACCCAGTACCGGCTGTCGCTCTACTTCCACATCAGCTTCACCTCCATCGCCATCTTCTTGGTGTACCCATTGATGATGATCTTTAGCAACTTGCACTTGTCCAACCTCTATGTGGCCGCGCTCATCGCACACACCGCGGTCAACGCCTTGAGCTTGTTCAACTACTCGGTGTTTGTCACCCACAGCCCCCAGTTGTACCCCAACAACGCCTACAACAAGATGTCGTGGCTCCTCTTTGCCGTGTCGATTCTCCACTTGTTCATTGGCTTGGTGATCCGATTTGTCAACCGCGCCCAGTCCCACGACTACTTGGTGGCCCACCTGGACTACTTTGACGACTTGGAGTCGCCCTCCGCCACCTTGTACGACTTTGGCTCGCCCTCCATGTCGCCACCACCCACATTTGCGCCCTCCCACGAACAAAAGACGTCGTCGGCGTCGATGATCTCGACCAGCGGCGCCTGGCACCGCGCCAAAAAACTGATGGCTTCGGTGCAACAGGTGTTGAACTGGTTCTTTTTCGTGTTTTACGCCGTGTACGTGCCCACGGCCGTGGCCACCTTCTTGGTGTTGGGCCAGGGCAACACCGTGTTCAACTTGTTGGCCCACTTCATCAAGGGCGGCGTGTTTTTCTGCTACGGTATCTTGTCGTTGGCCAGATACAGCGGCGCGTACTCGCACAAGGGCTGGGCGTGGAACATGAAGACATCGTCCAAGAAGTGGCAACCAACCGGCTTGATTACCATGGAATTGGTTGAAGCGGGCTTGATTTTGTTTTACGGCTCCACCAACATTTTTATGGAACACTTGGCCAACCCTGGCGGAGCCTGGAGTGCCAAAGACTTGCAGCACGTGTCGATTGCGTTTATATTCATTGGGTGTGGCCTCAGCGGCGTCATCACCGAGATCAAGTTGAACAAATGGAGACACGCCAAGGCGGTCGAGGGCATCAAGGACCATCTTCCTGCCAAGGCCAGTCCCGGGTTCAGTCCCAATCCGTTCCCGCTCGTGACGATTTTCTGGACGGGGGTCTTGATGTCGAAGCACGAACAGGCCTCGGAGTTGTCGACCCAGATCCATGTCCAGTGGGGCAACATGTTTGTGCTTGCGTGTGGGTTCCGGCTCGTGACATACCTCGTGATGATGTTCCAGAAGCCCACCAAGCACGCTTCGCGGCCCATGAGCGAGTTGGTGGTGAGTTTTGCGTTGTTGAGTGGAGGCATGATCTTCATGGAGCTGACGGACCCCGTGGTGTTGTTGTTTGAGTACTACGGGTGGACGTCGATGTTCACCCTCAATGTAACCTTGGGGGTGGTTACGTTATTTATGGCGTGGGAGATGTTAATATTTGCATTGAAGGATTGGTTGAAAGCCAAGACTGCCGTCTCGCCCGCCTCTACCTACCATGTCTAGGTTCTAGAAATAGGACCCTGGCTACTAATAAATATATGTTATGTATAGCTAATAATTAATGTAAAAGTTTGATAAGTACGAGGGGATGTGATTGGATGGAAGAGAGTAAGGATTAAGGTTTGGTGTGGTGGTGGATTTGGTGGATTTGGTGGATTTGGTGGTAAATGGCCGGGTTCATCCAGGATGGTGGTCACCGCTGGACACGGCAACAAACGGTTGGAAACAGTGAAAACACCCCGTGCCAGAGGCAAGCAGTGACAACACCAGAAAGCAACCCGGATTGGGAGCCACGCTCCTGTGCGTCGCGTATAGTTGACGTGGTTGGTGGATGTTGGGGTAGTGAGGATTTGCGATGTCGCAGATCAGTGGGGAAGGAGAGCAATGTCGCGCCAGTGTCGCATCGGTGTCGCATCGGTGTCGCAAAACGTCTTTCGAACGTCTCGTAATTGTCATTTTTTTTTTCGAGATTGCTGTAGCGAGATCAGCCTTTTTATTGGAGTCATGGTTGTCAGGCATTGTGCAAGGAGATAGCAATCTGTCATGTTGCTTAAGTTCCAGGCGTCAGACAACACTGTACAAACCACCAACCACCATTCACCAACTGCAACTGGGAACTACACAATGCAGTGTCTGTGTCTGACCTTTAGTCGTTCCAGTCTCGGACCACCAGTCTAATTTTCACAATTTTTCAGTAGTTAGTTTTTCGGGCCCTGAAATTATGATGTCACCAGCCAGCACGGCGCCAATCGTTCGCCATATGGTAACCTGAGTTATCCGCCACAAACACCCGCCGACACCTGGCAACCGTACGCGGCTTGGCCCGCTTCTCCTCCCTCTGTTTACTCTTCCTAAATATAGGCGCTGCCAACCGGGGCGCCGCGCCCTGCACACAGCCCAGGCACACGCACACGCATCCACTTACACTTCCTGTTGTATGGTATTATTCTGCGATTACCGCAAGGGATGAGATCGGGCCTGCTCGATATATAATGGGCGTTTTCCATGCTGTCCATTCTGGATCCATTCAATCCCACCAGCTTCAATCACCAATCCATTTAGTCCCTTCAGTCTTCCCAATTCCCACCTTTTCCAACCTTCTCCCCACCAATCACACCAATTCCCACCGCCTCCCCGTGTGTGTCTTGTTTCCCCCTTCGCTTCCCGTTCCATCGCTGTTGTCATTCGTGTGCCCCTCGCCTGTTTAGGATACCGGCTTTGTGTCACGTTGCGTTAATAATAGATTTTTTTTCACGCACTGACGCCGCTTTGTGTCACCGCGGCCCCTTCCTACCCAAGAAATGTCTCTGGTATTTGAACGAGACGATAACTCGTCTTTGGCACACCCCCTTTCTGTAACTTCTTCTTCTGGTTTTATATTAGGGAACTTCCAGTCGGACCTCTCTGCTGCCGCCTCCCTCTTGTCGTTGTCGCCTCCAGACCCAACGAACTCCCTCGACCCGTTCTCCACCACCACCACCGCCCCTTCCTCCATCGCATCTGGCTCCCCCCTGGCGACGTCCCCCCTGCTCACCATATCGTCGTTTGTCACAGCCACCGATTTGGGTGGCTCCGGCTTCACCCAGCCGCCATCCACCGCCAGCGCCTCCTCGGCAAACCTGCTGCTGGTCCCCAGCTCCTCCGAGCCCGTGTCGTTCAGCAGCTTCTCGTCCAGCACCGTCGAATCGAGCTCGATCCCGACGTTTTCGTCCTCGAGCTTCTCCACATCCTCGTTCTTCTCCAGCTCCAGCGAGTTGCCCTCCTCCTCATCCAGCTTCAGCTCCAGCTCCGAATCCTCGAGCGAAGTTGCGAGCTCCAGCACGTTTTCCTCGAGCGAAACCTCCAGCTCGTTCTCGTCATCATCCACGTTTTCCAGCTCCTCGAGCTCCAGCATCTTTTCCACCCCTTCGTCATCTTCGTCATCCTCATCGACGTCTTCTTCATCTTCGTCGTTCAGCACGTTCTCGCCCTCCCCGACGCCGAGCTCGAGCTCCACCGAACCCAGCTCGACCGCCGAGAGCTCCACCACCCTGTTCTCGTCGTCCTCCACCACCAAGACAACCAAGCTCGTGTCCTCCACCTCCTCCTACACCTCGACCATTGTCAACCCCAACACAACCATCACCACCGTCGTGACGGTGCCCACGTCGGCACCGGCGCCCTCCAACAAGGAATCGACCACCGAACGCAACTCCAAGTTGATCGGAGGCCTCGTGGGCTCCATCGGAGGCACCATCGTCATCGGCACCCTTGTCATTGTGTTTTTGTTCTTGAAGAAGAGAAGAAGAAACTTGACCAACCAGTCGCCCGACTTCAACGACTCGTCGTTGGACGAAGACCGCAAGGAAACCCTGGACGGCAACGGGTTCGGCTTCAAGAAGTTGTTTGGATCGAAGGCTGCCGATTCCGCAGCGCTCTACGGCGGCCTGGCCGGGCTCGGCAACCACGATCTCGAGCGCAACGTCCAGTACGGCTCGCTCAACAACGTCCCACCGCCAGGATACGGTAATCAGGCCGCCAGCGGGCCCACGGGCGGTGCCCATGGCGGTGTGGACGACGATTTCTTCTACCGGGGTGTCACCAACAACAACAACCTCGACTCGGTGTTCAAGACCACGCCCACCAACACGTCGGGCCAGAACAGTATTCTCAAGGGCGAAACCACCTCCAACACGGCCCATTCGTCGGCAGGCCACACCCGGCTCAACAGCTTTGGGCACCCACTAGCGATGGCGGACCAGTTCAACTTTAACGAGCACCACGAGAAGAACGAGTCGAGCGACTCGGAGTTCAACCCGTCGGACTACGAGGCCGACGTGCTTCCTGGTGCGGGCGTGCCGCCGCCACGGCCCGAGTATCCCGTTCTGGACAACGCCATCTTCCAGGGCGACGGTGTGAGCAACAACTCCCGTTCGCGGTTCACCGAAGATATAGCATAGTACTAATAATTAATAGCATAATATTGAGAAGATGTAGTGAGAATAGCGAGAGTGTGAGAAAGTAGTGAGACATAGCGAGAAAAAGATAGCAAGAAAAAGGTAGCGAGAAAAAACAGCGAGAAGATACGATTAGAGAGACTAGAGAATAAGAGAGAGAATGCAGCAGAGAAAGCTCGGATAACATCTGGCGAAAGCTGTGGGTAACTGTACTCGAAGACAGATAAGAGATAGTGTGAAGAAATAATTGATTTCAATGTAATGCTGGTGCTTCCTTTGTGATCTCGTTATAGTTGTAAGAACAATCAGTACAGACGGAGATTACAGTATCAGTAAGAAACTCTGAGAAATGGCGAGAGCGAAACAGCGAGAAATCAGAGAAATCAGAGAACGAAACGAGAAAATAGCGAAAAAATAGCGAGAATTATAACTGAACTACTGACAAACTAGCAGCGCGATGAGTTGGAAATAGTGCTGGTGCGGAAAAATAGCGAGCACGAAAGTGACAGATAAGTGACACCTAGCGACACAATTGGCTACGACAGACAAGAGCGAGTCCGACAGTTGTGTCTTTGCCAGCACTAACACAACCAGAAGCGGCAGAAACAGAATACACCCACAAACACCAGACACCAGACACCAGACACCAGACAAAACAGACATCTCCAGAGAGGGGAAGATCCACACTTTTCCTCCACATCACGAGACTGCGCTTATCAGAAAAATCCACCACCAATGTTCTTTCCGGCGGTACTAGCGCTACTAGCGGCCACCTCGGCCTCCAGTGTAGCAGGACTGTCACTGGCGGTGCTGGCGACGCACCCGAACCTGCCGGCGGTGTCTGTGACGCCGGAGCCGGTGCCCGACGCCGTGTGCGCCAAGTGTGTCTCCAACTACTTTGACTGGCGCCTCACGTCGCCCGTCGAGTCCAGCGTCATCTCCACCACCACCTCCTCCACCACCAGGGCAACACCAACAACACCAGCAGCCGTGGCCGAAGCGGTGCCCGAACCCGAGCCCACCGAGACCATCGACGCCGTCGAGAGCGTCGCCATGTCCGAGATCGAGCTCGCCGAAGACATCGCCAACGACACCAACACTACCGACTGCCACTTCATGTCGTTTGAAGAGTGGAAGAAGCAGAAGGTCTCCAACAACGACACCAAGGTCCAGGTGGACGTCAACATCACCGACGAGTCGCCGGCCCGCAACTTCTCCGGCTCCAGCAACAACGATACCGTCGTGGTAGAACCAGGACAACAAGCACCACCACCAACCACAGACGGCAAGGTGTACAAGGACAAGTTCAACTACGCGTCGGTCGACTGTGCAGCCACCGTCATCCAGTCCAACACCCACGCCAAGGGCGCCGGTGCCATTCTCGTCGAGAACAAGGACTCGTATCTCCTCAACCAGTGCTCGTCACCCAACAAGTTCGTCATCATCGAGTTGTGCCAGGACATCCTCGTGGATCTGGTTGTCATTGGCAACTTCGAGTTCTTCTCGTCCATGTTCAAAGACATCAAGGTCTCGGTCAGCGACCGCTTCCCGTCGTCCAACTGGAAGGTGCTCGGCGAGTTCCAGGCACAAAACATCAGAGACACCCAGACGTTCAAGGTGGAGAACCCGTTGATCTGGGCCCGGTACTTGAAGCTCGAGATCTTGAGCCACTACGGCAACGAGTTCTACTGTCCCATCTCGGTGGTGCGAGTCCACGGCAAGACGATGATGGAAGACTTTAAAGAAAACGAAGTCGAAGCACCGCCACCTCCGTCCACTGCCGACATCGACATCAACCCGCTTGTCACCGAGGACGCCGTCAATATCACCGAGTGTCGCGTGGTGCTCCCCCACTTGGTGCTCAACGAGTTCTTGCGCGACTTGGACTACTGTGACGCCGGCGCCGCCAGCGTCCAAGAACCGGAAACCACCACCCAAACCACCGAGACCAAGACCACCCAGGAGTCCATCTACAAAAACATCATGAAACGTTTGAGTCTCCTCGAGTCGAACGCTTCGTTGTCGTTGCTCTACATCGAGGAACAGAGCAAGCTCCTCTCCACTGCATTCACCAACTTGGAACGGAGACAGACAAACAACTTGGACGCATTGATCGAGTCGTTCAACTCGACCTTCTTCACCCAGCTCCTCAGCTTCCGACAGTCGTACATCAAGATGCACGACGACTACGGCAAGCTCTTCCACAGCCAGGAGGTGCGCCAGCGCACCATGTTCCACGAGTCGAAGCAACAGATCGCCAACCTCTCCAACAACCTCAATTTCCACAAGAAGGTGGCCATCTTCAACAGCATTATCATCATGTGTCTCTTGGTGTATGTCATCTTGACGAGGGACGCCTACATCGGCCACTACGAAGAGACCATGGTGCCCGGCACCAAGACGTACCCGACCCCGTTGTTCAGCCGGATAAAGCCGACGTCCAAAAAGAACCACAATGTCGGCAAGAAAAGAAAGCATCGAATCTAGTCTATTAACACGAGTAATATACAAGGGCTATTTTTATATACACAAAGCTATTTACAGGGAAGGAGAAAGTTCATTTACCAGTCGTCAGAGTACGTGGCACGCTTATTGTTGCTGTTGCCTGAAGGGCCGTGAGAGAACGTTTTCGACTTGTACGGCTTGTCGCCTCTGTTTCCAGCTCTCCTGTCGTAGTTCTTTCCTCTCAGTTCGTATCCGTTTCTCTGGTATCCACCTTGGTATCCACCTTGGTTTCCTCCTCTCTGGTATCCTCTTCCGCCGTCTCTCTTGTCAAAGGTTCCTCTCTTAGAAGCACGGTTGTTGGATGGTCTCTTGGTGAACCCGCCTGGGGTGGTGAAGATCTGGTCGGCAGTGGCGTAGTCGAGGTTCAAGATCTTTTCGGCATAGTTTCTCGACACATGGAACTTGGCCTCGGCGTCGTGGATCAATTTCCGGTACAAGTCGACGGTTTCGACGGCAGAACGGTCAAAGTTCAACCGAAACACCGAAGCCACCTGTTTCTGGAAACTCAAGTAGGTGTTGAGGAAGTTTTCGATCTCTTCCTCGTCCAACCGGAGCTTGGCAAACATGTCGTCGTGCTGGTCGAGGTCGGACGACGCGATCTCCTCGGCAAACTTGATGCCCCGCTGTTTCTGCAACACGTTCTTGTACTTGAGCTCGTTCTGGGTGAGGAACAACAACGCCTTGCCCTTGGCACCGGCACGGGCCGTTCTCCCCACCTTGTGGATGTAGTCGGCCACTGCGGGCGAAGGAGAGAGCTGGACAACGTGCGAGACGTCGCTAAAGTCCAATCCTCTGGCCGCAACATCGGTACACACCAAGATGCCGTGGTCGGCGTGGCGGAAGAAGCGCACTGCTCTGTCTCTGGCGGCCTGGCTCATCTTACCGTTGAGCTTGAGGATCTTGGAGAACAGGGCGTCGGGCGAGAACTTCTTGCGGGCGGCAAACAACGTCGAGGCAAACCACTCGACCCCGGTGATGGTGGGCAAAAACACGATGGCCTTGAACTTGGGGTCGTTGATGTTGTTGACCAAGAACGAGAGCGATGTCTGGTAGGTGTCGGCGACGTCTCTGGTAGTGACAAGCGTCTGGTGGATGTTTTCGTGGGCCTCACCCTCGGTTTCGTCCACACAGTCGATGTAGGTATAGTTGTTGCCAATCTGTCTCACGGCAAAGTCCTCGACGGCTTCGTCGACAGTGGCACTGAACAACACCGACTTGAACATGGCGAGCTCGGGATGGAGGCGTTTGCGCGTGTCCTTCAAGAGCAGGTCGATTTCGTCCAACTCGTCCTTGAACCCGACGTCCAAGAGGCGGTCGGCCTCGTCGTACACACGGTAGTCCAACTGGGAGAACAACTTGGCATACAGAGGTCTCGACAACACGTCCTTCAACCGTCCCGGCGTGCACACCATGATGGACGACGGGTTCTTGGTGTTGATCTGGGTCTTGGTGCCTCCAATCAAGAGCTGGATGGATGCACGTTCCTTGATGGATCTGGGGAGGTGGGCAATGATCTTCTTGTACTCGGACTCGATCTGCAACGCCAAGTCCCGTGTGGGGGCAATCACAAGCACCGAGACCCGTTTGGCGCCGTGGTGCGCACCACCACCAGCACCAACACTGGTACAGATGCCTTCAAGGGTGGGAATGACAAACGCCAAGGTCTTTCCGGTCCCGGTCTTGGCCCGGACAACAACACCCTTCTCCTGTTCAAGGATGGGGACCATCGATTCGGTCTGGACCGGCGTGAACTGCTTGAACGCCGCCTTGTCGATGGCCGCGATGAGCGATGGATGGAACCGTTGCGACGTCCGCATCTGGTCGAGATTGGTGATGGCAGCGGCGCTTCCGGGGGTTTTCACGGCAGCAACCGCTTCCTGCAACCACGTTCTCAGCATCGAGAGACCACGGACGGCCCGGAAGCCGGAGCTTCTGATCAAGGTTCGGGAAAACATGTAGTGGTGGAGAATTTTTCAGCTGCGGGATGGGTTTAAAGTGGCGAGGGCAAGAATGATTTGGGGATGAAAGTGGTGCTGTGCGTGTTTTGGCAAGCTGAGAATGATGGCCACGCCGAGACGAGTTCGTACACCTAGTTGTGACACGATTTGGACGCAAATTGGTGGAGATGTCGTGGTATATATACTGGGAGGGAGGAGTAGCGGTACGCGCACGCCCACACCGCTAACTACATCAACATTTTAGCCAGTGTTTCATCTGGCCCAGCGTACCGTGCCACCATCCAGCCAGAAATGAGCGCATCCACAGGCTTCTTTGCCAAAATCAAAGACAACTACAGCTCCAAGTTCTCGAACCTCTCGATTGCCAACGCCGAAAGGGACGGCAGCACCGACGACGACACGTTGATCCACAATGCGTTCGTCAAGTACTACACGGCCAAGGGCGAGGCGTTTCCCGAATGGTTGGGCGCCAAACAGGTCCAGGGCCAGCCACACGCCGCCCAGAACAACTACCTGAACTCCCAGTACCAGCCTGTGCGCGCCCACTACAACCTGGCGCCCACCGTCGTCCAATCGGCGCCGGTACAGTCGCAGTACCAAGACCAGTCGCTGAATATCCAAGGCTACCACCCACGGTCGTCCAGCCGGTTGCAGGACATGTACAACCGGTCCAGACAGCAGTCGGTGCCGGGCTCCGGCTACAACAGCCAGCCTGCACAGCCCGCGGCACCAGGAAGAAGCAACAGCTACAGCACGGGCTCGAGGTTGCGTGAACGCATGCTCAGCTCGCCAAGTGCCGGTCTGTTGAGCCAGTACGCCCAGCAGCAGGGCCAGCAAGGGCAACAGAGCCAACAGGGCCACCAACAGTTCTCCCAGGGCCAGAACACTACCAGGGCCACCTGGGGCCGCAAATAATCCGTCATCGTTTGGTCATTATATATTATTCAGAGCCGGGCTCAGTCTATCCAACGGTGCACCACCACCACCACCACCACCACATCTACGAGTTCAATTTACGAAAACTGTCTTCCCAAAAGTTTCTTCCCTGAAGAAACCACTCGGGCAACTTGTTGTCGGGAGGCAACTTCAACTTGATGACACTGACGTTGTCGTACTCCACGGGGTATTGGTTGAGGTTTTTATAGTACTTGTAATCGTACTTTTCTTTGATAGCATCGATGTCCGCCGTAGTGAGCACCTTGGTTTCCTTGGTGCCCCGTTTGTAGCTCGAAGAAGCGTCGTCGAGCCCCGTCCGCGAGTTGTTGCGAAACTTGGTGTTGCCGACCCGCATGAACTTGGAGTCGATCGAGCTCCGTCTCCGTTCGAGGTTGGCACGCGCAGCATGGAGGAAATCGTTGTTGAAACTGTTGTTTCTGCTGTTGAAGGCACTGACCTTGGGCGAAGTCGACGGCGTAGTGTCGTTGTCGGAGTCGATTTCGCGGCTCTTTTCGTGTTTGCGCTGTTCCACAAGCTTCAAGAGGTTGGCAGGAATCTGGGGCGAGGCCAGGAGCATGTCGTCATCCATATCTTCGTCATCGATGGTTTCTTCGTCGTCCCACTGTAGTTCGCTGTCCATCGAGTTGTTGCGCGAGATCCGACGGACTGCGCCGCCACTGACACCCGACCGTGGCGATTTGACGGTGGGGAGCTCTACCTCGGGCACCACTGCCGCTCTATCCACCTTTTCCTTGTCGGCCTCCTGTTGTCGCTTGATCTGGTGGTTCATCTGGTCTATTTCGTAGGGAACCAACTCGACCTGGACCAACTCCAAGAAGTTGGCGGCGTAGTAGTTGTTCTTGGACGAGTTCCCGGTGTATATGCGGTATTCGTTGATGATGGAGTTGAAGTTCCACTTCTGGACCTTCCGTAAGATGCCGACCATGGTCGACGTGCTGTCGATCAACAAGATGTTGTGTTTGGACTTGTTCAAGAGCAATTCAAACGCGCTTCGCACAAGGTTCTTCTCTATCAACATCCACTGGTCGTTCTTGTTGTTCTTCAAGTTCAAGTTGACCACATCGAGAGTGTTCTTGTCGTCGCTGGGCACCACCACCTCGTCGTTCTCGGTCCTGTCCGAGCCGCGGCTCGTGGTCGACGACCGCTCATCGTCATCCTCACCGTTCTTCTGCACCTCGGACCGTGACCGGTGGTGGTGGTTCGAGATCTTGAGCCCGCCGAGGTTGAATAGCTCGATGTGTTTGGCCTCGACGAACGTGTTCAAGAGCCGCGGCGGTTTCTCGGCGTCCAACACAATCATGCTCTTCAACTTGAGTGTTTCTAGAAACGGAAAGTTTTCCGACTCGAGCTTGGTGCACCGAAAGATCCCGGGCTCCACAAGGCCAAAGTTTTCCGGCGAAACAAGCATGGCTGGTGAAGGTGAATATTGTTGCGATAAAGATGTGTATTTAACCTGGGTGTGTGCAGGATTTGATCAATGGTACTATGCACAGGATTTTGCAGTCGCTCCCTCCACCCTACAAGAAACCGTTACTAAATTATGTTTATGAAGATATCTAACCCCTAATCACTAAATCGTCGGGAATCCCTTCGTACTCGCCGTATCCCAAGGCCAAGTTGATGTTCTGCAAACATTGGGTCGAGGCTCCCTTCAACAAGTTGTCGATGGTGGCCACAATCACCACTCTGTCTTCCTTCGAGTTGACAGCAAATCCACCAATAACCACACCGTGCTTGCCGCTAATGTCTCTGACCAAAGGTGCCTCGCCCGAGATCGTGATCAATTGCTCGCCAGCATATCTGTCTTGGTAAATGTTTCTGATGTCCCGCGACGTGATCGAGCCCTGCTTGATGGGGATCGAAATGGTGTGCGAGATCCCTTGGAACCACTGGGCAACGTGTGGAGTAAAGGCCACGTCCAAGCCCAACTGGCTACTGATTTCCTTCTCGTGAATGTGGTCCGTCAACGAGTATGGAATCAAGTTGTTCTCCAAGAACTTGACGTCGTTCTTGGGCGAAGGCTTGGTACCAGCACCAGAGTAGCCCGAAACACCAAACACCGCAGGGGTGCCGTTGATGTAGTCCTTCAATGGAGCAATGGCACATTGGGCAGCAGTAGCGTAACATCCCGGGTTCGAAATCTTTCTGGCCCCAGCAATGGCACCACGTTCATTCAATTCGGGCAATCCATACACCCATTCGCCAGTAGTGTCGAACCGGTAGTCGGCAGACAAGTCAATGATCTTGGAGGACGAGTTGGCAACCGAGTCGATGGCATCGACAAATGGCTTACACACCCCGTTGGGCAAGGCCATGACCCACACATCCACTTCGCCGTTTTCTTCCAATTTCTTGATGTCTTCGACCTGCAAGTTGGAGTAGACGATGTTGTCCTTGTTGTATCCCTGCAACTTTTGCCCCTTCAATTCACGCGAAGAAACATGAGACAACTCCAAAAATGGATGGTTGTCGATCATGGTGATCAAGTTTTGTCCAGTGTACCCCCTGGCACCAATCAAAGCAACTCTGGCCTTCTTGGTACTCTTTCCTTGACGAATAGGAGGGTTGGGGTTGGACGAATATCTTGGAGCACTCGAGTGCAATCCTCTCTTTTGAGAGGGCGAGCTGAACACACCCGATTCCTTTCCTGAAGACAACGAAGAGCCGATGGCAGAAGAGTCGAATTCCTTGATCAATTGCGAAACTTCGTCCGTCTTCAAACCGTACCAGAATAGTATTTCGCCGTTCTTGGCGAATGAACCATCAGACTTGGAGAAGTACCATGGCAAGTTCGAGTCGCTCTCGTTGACAATCCAGCACAACGAGTCAAAGTCCTTCTTGATCGAGTTGAAGATGTTGTCGGTGACGTTGTTCAACCATCCGTTCTTCGAAGACAAGAACTTGTCCAACTTAGGAACCTTGCTCTCACCTTCAAGAACAATGGCCAATACTTCCAAAGGCTCGTCACCGTAACTCTTGAACTTGGCGGTTT
Source organism: Teunomyces kruisii (assembly GCA_003706535.2). Lineage (NCBI taxonomy): Eukaryota > Fungi > Ascomycota > Pichiomycetes > Serinales > Debaryomycetaceae > Teunomyces > Teunomyces kruisii. Next base: position 75,561 of record PPLR02000014.1, read on the forward strand.
CCAATGTCTTCAAATAGGAAGCCACAGACAACTTGCCGGCCTTGATTTCTGGGTCTCTCAATAAGGCACTTCTCAACAAGTCGGGGTTGCCAAACTCTTTCAAAGAGTTACGGTTGATCAACTTGTAACCTCTTCTGATTAAAGTACCAGCACCAGAATCAGTGAACAATTCCTTTTGCAAATCGTCAACATCGATGATGGCGACAGAAGAAGATCTAGGCAAGTGTTGTAACAAGTCGTGGATTTCCTTGATCTTCAACTTGGTACCGTACTTGACCCAGCTCTGTTGTAACAATTCTTCGTATTCTTCGTCCAAGTTGATGACGCTGACCTTTTCGCCGGTGTTACCGTTGATGATGCCACCCTTTTCGTTCAAGTAAACAATCTTCAACGGTTCGAATTCTCTGGCCAATTCGCCAGCAGCAACGTCGGCATTGACGTTCAACAATTGGCCCGAGGGGGTCTCGGCCAACGAGGTCAAGATCGGCAAGTATCCGGCCTCAATGGCGGCTTCGACGGGAGACTTGTTGACCGAGTTGACTCTTCCGACCAATTGGTACTTGTCCTGGTCCAAGTATTCGGCACCAAAGACGCCGGCGGTGATGGGTCTGGCATGGACGCCCATCTTTTCGAGGGCGGTGACCAATCTCAAGTTCTGTTCCAAGAAACACTTTCTGACCACCTCCATGGTCTTGGGGTTGGTGACTCTGATTCCGTCGATGTATTCGGGCTCAACGCCTTCATGTTCCAACAATTCGTTGATTTGGGGTCCGGTGCCGTGCAACACGATCGGGTAGAGCCCGACGTGGTACAAGAAGGCGAGACACGAGGCCAACTCGGGGAGTTGCTGGGTGATGATAGCACCGCCGACCTTGATGACGGCAAACTGTTGTTGGGACACCGATGTGAAGTACTTCAAGTACTGTTCGACCTCACGCTTCGACCCGATGTTGTTCAAGAGCTGGACCACCGTCGATCTGGTGGAGTAGTTTCTGGTGTTGCCACGAGCAAGTGCTAAACGACTCGCCACGGCAAACGCGTTTCTCGCAAGCGAAACTGGAGTGGCTGGAGTCTTGATAGACGCCGTTACTCTTTTAGATACCTGTCTAAGCATAGTGATGTACGTGGACACTTCTTCACCAAGTTAATACCAAGATTCAAGAAAGAAAAGAGTAGTGAAAACTTTTTTTGTTTCTTGACTCATACTTTTTCTGGTAATTGGGATTTTAAGCGCGGTAGAAGATCAGTGCGTGTCTGTGTGCAGGACGATATAGGCGGCCTTTTTTTCATCGATATTTTTTTTTGCGATTGATTTGTGATAACCCTTGCAATCGCGAGAGAGATATTGATTTTTGGGCGATATGATTGGCTGAAACTGGGTTTACGGTACTTGCGCCAATTACATCATGTTACGAAGATGGAGAAAAGGATGGTGTTAGTGGTTGGCGATTGGACGAGCTTAAAAAAAAACAGTGAGTTTGCGTCATTTACATAATTGAGATAATTATTATAATTGAGACAATTTCTACAAAAAAAGAAAAAGACATATGAATTATTAGTAGAAGTTCATGGACACCCCAAGTCTCGGTAGATCCAGTTCAACAAAGGCTTATACACACAGTAGATATACGACACCAACGCTCTGATTTGGCCGATTAATTCGCGCAACTTGTCTCTGTGTCTGAAATTGGCCGCAAGCACGGCACTAAATGTCTCAGTCTGGGGTTCGTCGTCGAGTAATTGGCGCACTAGACGCACCAAGATGGCTCTGATGGTGGAATTGTTGGCCTCAAAATACCGCACAAACTCGCTGGTGACTGGACAGCTCGCCTGGAGCAACAACACGACGTTTGTGTCGATTTCGGCCCGGATTTCCGCCTGGAGGCGCCGCATCTCGTCGATATAAACCTCGTTCAACTCGGACTCCTCTACCTCGTTGTCGTCCAAGATCGACTCGAGGAATACATGGCGGAAAAACCGCCGTGCCTTCTCGTCTGCCTGGCCACTGAAAAGGTCTGGGCCCTGGTAACATGCCGACACCATCTCCAGATAGTTGACCAACTTGAACGTGTGGAACCGTTTGAGATGCTGGTGGAACTTGGGGAAGTACAAGCACGGCGATTGGGTGTACATCGAGAACCGGATTCTGCGGGCCCCGCCCACCACCGCCATGTTCTCAAAGTCGCGGAAGTCCTGCTCGTTCTTGTACTGGGCCTTGGCAACGATCTCGTCACCGAGCGCCTCAAACAAGTACTTGATTTTTGCATGGACCTGGATCAAGTCGTATTCGTCCTTTGGCTGCAAAATGATTTCGGCACACGCCTGGTAGATGTACTGGTACTTCTTCAACAGCGTTTTCCCCACCGCCGACACCATGCCGGTGAAGTAGTCCGCCACCTCCTGGTTGAACTTGGCGATTTTCCCCGACACAAACGGATACTTCCACACCCCCACGAGGGTCTCGACCATTTGGTGGGTGTGGTGGAGCACGTCGAAAAACGCCGAAACCGTAAAGTTGCCGGTCTGGAGCTCGTCCAACGGACGGCCGACGGTCGCACGGTATATTGCGGCGAGTTTGCCGGGTTTCTTGGGCACCGTGACCATTTCTGTCCCGACGAGGTCTTGGTAATGGCCCGTCCGTAGCCAGGGCGTTGCCGTCTGCGTCCGGTAGTAGTTGAACCAGTACTTGCGCCACTGTAGCGGTGTGAGCACGGCGAGATCCGGCACGGTGTACGTTCTGTCCCTGTAGGTAAGCACGCCGTCGCTGTGGGTGCATGTCAAGGGGATGCATTTGGTGGAGATGAGTGTGGTGAGCGAGTAGATGCTCTGGAGAAACGTCCGTGACTCGGCATCGAGTTTGTCCTTCTTGTACTTGGCGAGGAGTTTTTGTTCGTTGACGAGCTTGGACCGGCGGGTTTGCAAGTCGTGGCTGGCGACTGCAGCCTGTTGGGAGTCGATGATCTCGAGGGACTGGGCGAGGATGATGTTGAGGTTGTCGTAGTGGATGGTTTTGAAGATGTTGAAGATGAAGTGGTACTTGTTCCAGGTGGACTCGAACCGGGAACCGGCCAGCGACTTGGTGTCGAGCACCATCGTGTTGTAATCGGCGAGCAACTCGAGCGACAACTTGTAGAGAATCAACCAGATGAAGTTGTTGAAGAAGTTTGTGTCGCGGTACACGTCGGAGACATGGTAGAGGTTGGCGTTGAAGCCCGGGTGGGAGTTTGTGTTGAGGCAGTCGTTGAAGTCTGCAAGCAAGATGATGCTGTAGAGGAAGTGGCGGACCAGCCGTGGTGTGGGAGGAGGCGCCGCGCCTGGCCGGGCAGCAAAGTAGCGGTGCAAGTTGTGGGTGACGGCGGAGACGAACGGCGACGTGGGGTCGCGGGTGAGTGCTATTGCTTGGGCAAACGAGAGCGAGTTGTAGTCGACACTGGCGGGGAAGAGCTGTTGCAGCAATGCGGGCTGAAGAAGAGGAGCAGCCAAAGGCGCAGCAGCAGCAGAAGCAGTAGCAGTAGCAGAAGCAGTAGCAGTAGCAGAAGCAGTAGCAACATCAACATCAACATCAACAGAAGGTGCAGACAAAGAAGACTTGGTGGATGCCGATTCCCTTGCCCTACCGCCCCTCCTTCTGGCGGCCTTCAGTTTGACCTTCTGCAAGTAGGCGATTCTGCGTGACGCCGCGGACTTGAAGTTGTCGTGGACACGCTTCATTTTGTTGTGGAGCACGGTGGTGCGGTGCAACTTGAGGTCCAAGAGCCGGCGGTCGATGTCGAACGAGCGGCGCTTGAGACGGTCGATCTTGTGCTGGAGGAGCTGGTGCTTGCGGTGGAGGGCGTGTTTCTGGAGCAGGAGCGGGTGCGGGTGCAGCAGGGGCCGGGGGTGTTTGAGGGGCGTCAAGTTCTTCAAGATACACGGGGGCAACTGGAATGTGGGCGTCTGTTTGTCTTTATCTAGCTGTTTCTTGGTGTTGTCCATCGAGTGATACGAGAGAAGGAAAAAAGTGGAGCTACTGCAAGCGAACATATCCCGTATATGTTGCAGATTGCTGCAATACTGAGGCGTCTGTCCCGAATAGGAAGTGTGATAGCGAGCATATCGCAGAACAAAGAAGTGGGAGAGCGAGAGAGAAAAGAGAGATGGGGAAACGACAGACAAAACATAACACACACAACAGACAGCAGACAGACAGCAGACAGACAGCAGACAGACACACAGACAGACAGACACAACAAACACAAACACACACACACAGTAACATTGGAAAGGACCGCTACACTGACCAAACCCCGAAGTCCTCGCCAGTCGCAGCCCCAAAATGTAGCCCGATTTAAGGTTTCACTATCCACACCGCAGCAGGCAAACTGCCACCGTGTGCCCAGACAGGGCAGCTGCGGGGAAATAAGCTCACTAGTCCGCGATGCTGCAGATGCAACTGGAATTAGTACGAAATTAACCTAACGTAATGCAGTATATAATTAATTATAAATAGTATGATCAGACCATCTGGCCAATGCAAGGGAGGCGGCCGGACTGGTGGGGGAAGAGGGGGAGGGCCACTTACGGATAGGCAACCGCCACTGGGTGTCGGTACTGCCATCCCCAGTAATGCTGGTAACCAGCGCCGAGTGCTAATGCTTCTTGGACCAGAACTTGAACGTGGGAGACGGCGACGTCTCTTCCTGGACAGGACTGTGGGCCAACGATTTGACACCCGAGGGCGTTAGATGGACGGGAGACGACGCGGTGGAAACCGGCGTGGACCCTGCCACCGATTTATGGTACAGTTTCAAGTGGCCCCAGATGTTGGAGATCGACGAAGACGACGACGACGGCGTGGTGGTGGTGGCTCCGGTCGACACAGGGTCGTGGCCGGCCGTCGGGGTGTGGAGCGGCGGGGTCTTGGACGAAGATGCAGAGTTGGACGAGAGGTTGAGGGTGGTGATGGACGACAAGAGCCGGTTCTTCTTGGACCGCGACCTTGCCGACAACGAATGCGAATGTGAGAGGGGCGTGCCGGCGGAAGACTGGGGCGAGAGCACGGGAGACACGCCGGCTACCGCCCGGTTGATGATGGGCGTGGCGCTGGCAATGGGACACAACGGAGACAGCAGTTTGGGCACGCTGGCGGAGGTGCTGCGCTTGCAGCACGACGCCGGCGAGTGCGAGCACGCCACCGGGCGCTCCTTGTTGAGAAAGGTGATGTAGACGTTCTCCTTGATGAGCTGGATCACCTCCCTGCGGGCCCGGAGCAACACCGGCGGGTTGTGGACGACGTCGCGGGCGTCCTCGGCGAGGATCTCGGCGTACAACTCCTCCGAGAGGTTGATCTGCTCGGGCGCGTCGGAGCGGATGTAGTTGCGGATGATGTAGTCCCACTGGGGCATGAGGATGGTGTGTTCGATCAGCACCAAGCTGTCGGACTCGGTAGCGTCGTCGTCGTCATCGGAGATGTTCTTGTGTTTCAAGTCGTCCCAGATGGATGCGGCGGTGGGAGCGGCGCCGCCAGAGATGTCCAAGTCGTCAATGGTGTTGACCAACGCCGCCTGGGGATCCAAATCTTCGGACGTGAGCGACGCGGTGGTGGATGGCGCCTTGTGGTGGTGGTGATGGTGGTGGTACTGGCTGGTGAGCGATGCGGGGCGCTTGACACGCGGGGTGTGCTGGCTCAAGAGCAGCACGCACGGGCTCGGGGTGTTGTTGAGGCGCTGTGTGGGCAGCTCGATCGGGAAACAGCGGTCGTGGTAGTACTCGTACTTGTAGATCTCGATGAGGAACTGGAGGTTTTCCTGGCAGTGCAAGCGGGCGACGAACTTGTGGAAGTTGGAGACGTACGCGATCTTGTCGGGGTCCGCCAACACGTTGATGGAGTGGAGGAAGCAGTCGTTGACGAGTTCTTCGAGCGACGGGAGTTTTTCTTTCTTGGGCGGTGGCGGTGGTGTTGTTGTGGTAGAAGTCGGGGCCGTCGATGGGGTGTAGGCGAAGCGGCTGTTGAGCGACGACGGTTTCGTGGGAATGGGGTGTTGGAAGGTGCGGAATTCCGACATGGCCAAGCTACAGAGCCAGAAACTAGGTATGAAGAAGCGAAACGGCAGCAGACGGCGGTGGTTAAAAAGGCACGGTGGGTTCGGGGACCCTCGAAAAACCTTTGAAGCGATGGAAGCCTGAGTCCGAAACGGGCAACGAAAAAGAAATTCCCGAGATTATCAAAAGAAATAATGTACCGAAGATAAAAACGATAAATAATACTTCAAGCATATGGTGTGAGTGCGAGGAGTCGGGTCGGGGGAAGAGATGTGGACTACAGTGTGTGTGTGTGTGTGTGTGTGTGAGTGACTTCAGCCTTCTCATGATGTTGCCCAAAACGGTTCTACCGGCACTAAGCTCTACATAGCACTGAATTAGCCATGCCGCCCGGACCTCCGTTTTGCCTGAAACTCACCATCTAATCGGCCGTTGCCAGACTAATGTCGGTCTCATCTTTTGTGCGGGCGCCCTCGAAAATGCGTGCACAACTCGCCAAAAGCGACAAAAAAGCAATGTTGCTCGCGCAAAAAGCAATTCCGCGCGCGCCCACCGCCATCGTGCGACACTAAAAAAACCATGCCGCGAGTCCACGTGACCGCCGTCCCCAGTGGCCCTGGCCCCAAGTCGTACGTTGTTTGGTCCGAGTGATGGCGGTGGTGGTGTCGCCTACCTTTTGGGTGGAGTTTCCCCGGTGCCCCACCGGTAGTCGTCAGGTACACCGAGCCAGAAGTGGGCCGACGTTGGAGTCCCGGGGCGGCTCACCCCCCCAAGCCCAACGGTTTTTTTGTCTGGTACTGAAACGAGCCAGTGTCGTTTCGTTTGGTCAAATGTTGGTGACCCGCCAATTTGTTGGTGCAAAAACTTGGCTGTGGGTTGCAGTTTCGGGGTTATATTTCCATTTTTAATATTTTGACCTGTTCGGTTCCGGCTGCAAGCTGTCACCACAAACCGTCCATCCCATCGCTATGGCACCAACGCCTTCAATGTAGCCATGTTGTAGTACGAATCTTGTTACACTTGTTCCAGATGCCACCCATTTTTTTCGGTTACACCATGGCCTGTAGCCTCAGTTACACGTTCCATCTAAACCGGTGACAGCTTTGACACACAACACCCGGCCCCGTCGCAAATGTCTCAGGTTGCATCGGCATTTGTCGTGTGCGGCGCGCTCGCGTGCGGTAGACCGAACAGGGAGAGAGAGCACCTTGTATAACAACCTGCACATAGACACATCCCCACCCTGCAGGACCACGCCACGACATTGTCGCATGTCGCAGGGTTCCCCGACCTTTCGCGTTATCGGATTTCCTACATACAACCCGGCTCCACTCCACTCCCTGATCCAAACTCCCTGATTTCCACCACTTCACCACCAGTGACCCCATTCTGCCCCAATTATGTTGCTGAAGCGTTTCTTGCCTCACCGCTTCCCGGTGGCATCCACGCCCAGAGACCTCCGCTTGCGTACGCTTGCCACGTCGCGGCCCCCCGAATCCGACTACGAAATCGACTACATCTCGTTGCAAAAGAAGAAGAAGACCCCGGCGCCGGTCCAGCCGCCTTTACCGCCAACAAAACCGCCCCAATCGTACAGCGACTTTATCCTCCACCACTTTGCCGACTTGATGGCGTTCCAGCGCTTCGTCATGTCCTCCTACAAGCCCAAGCGCATCCTTTCCTTCAAACAATTGACCAACATCGAGGTGTTGAACTCGCTCTACATATACAAGCGCAGTACCAACAACAAGACGTTTGTCAAGCTGTTGTTGGCATACTTGTCCGAAAACACCAACTCGCCCCAGATCCTCTCGCAGAACTTGGCTCCGCTCCTGGAACTCGTCGATGACGGCATCCTAAAGTTTGCCAACGAAGTGGTTTCCTTGTCGCGTGAGTTTGACTTTGCCAAGTTGCAAACCTGCCACACATTGGCTACCCAATTGGACAGCACCCTCCGCGAATTCGACCACATTATCGATGTCAGACAACAACACTCTTACGAGAACAACGCCGGCTTCTTCAAGATCTTGGTCCAGTTCAATCGCTACAAACAACTCCAGGCCATTCTCTTGAAACACCCACTGAAGCCACTTGTGGAATTGTTGGCGTTTGTCCGCGAAAACTGCAACGAGACCGTCGCCGAGTCCAAGTTGCTGCATGCCTTGGATACCATCGCTCCGTACTACCAGTTGCTCTTGACGCTCAACGTAGTGAGCCCCATTACCGGCTACACCCAGTTTCTCGAATCGGTAGCACCACGTTTGTACCAGTTGGCCAACGACTCGTCGTCCCACCAGACAGTCAAACTGGCCGCAAACAAAGTGTTGAACACCTTGTTGCCTCTCTTTTACAACGGAGACTTGTCGCCAACGCCTGCCTGTGAGGATTACGTTAAAAAGTACGCGGCTGGCCACATCCACTTGCAGACAGTGGTTTCCTTTGGCTCCAACGAACACGTACGAAACTACGAAATCTCCGAGCTCTACAACCACGACTTGTTGGACCATTTGAACCATTTCAGACTCTTATCGGGTTTCATCGGTAAACCATTCTACCAGTTGAAAACAATGTCGGAACTCTTTACCGAATTGGACGCGTTGACCGCAGGAATCAACAATAAAGACCTCAAGCAAGAGTTTACCGGTTTGAAAACTTCATTGACCAATTACCAAGCTGCCGTTCCCTGGACAAAGTTTGCAATTTTGGACGATTTGGTTGACGATACGGTTCTCATCAAAGATATCCATGACACGCTTGCCAAGTACGATCCGACGGTAGCAAGAATCCTTGAAATGTACCAGCCTTTTGTTTTCTACGAGGAAAAGAGCGTTTTTGACAATTTCAAGGACTGGCTAGGCGCGGGATACAGTTCCCTTGAGTACGAAACTTTACTCAGGTGTTACAAGAACTTTGAACATGAATACTCGATTCCTTCTCTCCAAAGCCAGGAAGCATTTAAAATCATCAAGAAATCATTTGGTTCAGGTAACGCAAACTCCAGCTACTACATCGAGCAGCTCAACTTGAACAAATTCACCCAAGAGTTGAAAACCTTGAAGAACTATACCTTGGGTTCCAAGCAATTCAAGCTGCTCGAAGATTCCGAAGTGTTGGCGGCCTTGGATGGAGCAATTGATGCCGTCTTTAAAAAGGATATGTTGAATTTTGATAATTCGCCCATTAATCACGGTAACGTTGTTTCTTACGTGAGATTGAGAAAGGCATTGTTGAAGCTTTTTAACTCGAACAACGGTGATACCGAATGCTTAGACCAATTATTACTGGAGACCGGCGAAGAACTGACATACGTCCAGATTCCCGACACGTTGAAGCTCGATGCATTCACCAAGGACTTGGAGATTTTCCGGGACTCTATTCTTGGAGGCCCATTTGGACAGTTTGAGCCCAAAAACATCGTGGTACAGTTAGAGAATGCCATCGACAGGGCTCTTCACAACCGTTCTTCGACATCCAAGATTGATTACGCCAATGCTCATCGTTTCATTAAGTTGAAACATAAACTTATTTCATTGTTTTCGGTTAATGGCGGTCATTCTGGTATCTTAGACACCTTACTTCACAGCCAAGGCGTATTTGAACAGTTTGAAAAGGCCAAGCAGTTAAAGCAACAGGCACAACCTTACAAACAGATCCCTAATGACTTTAGAATTGAAGAATACCTTTGCGAGTTGATTCAATTGAAAAATGCTTTGGGTGCAAACTTTAGTCATTTCTCAACAACTGAGATTCTCGACAAGGTTAACGAAATTAAGGATAAAGAAACCCAACCAGACAAGGTTGTTGTCTGGCAGAAGCTTCATGGCAACTTGTCGTATTTGTTCAAGTATAACAACGACAACTCATTTGTACTTGACAGTGTTCTAGTCAATGCCGACGAGTTCAAGAAGTTTGAATCACATAAAGCGATTGAGAAGTCTACCATTGATGTGCAAAATTCGTGGGTCGGAGAAAACTCGAGACTCATCAATGAGTACTTCACTTACATTGAAAAGTTTTTGAGTTCGCTGAGGTTGGTTGAGAAGGAGGGAATTTGGAACATTTCCGAAGCCAAATTCGACAAACTTTTAAACCGTTTCAAGCTGACTTTGGACGAAAGTCTTTACGATTATCCGATTTACTTGAGCTTATTAGATCAATTGAAAACATTCAATTCTAAGATTGAGTACTATCCAAGTTTCTTGCAACAGCTTTACGAAATTAAATCGAACAGCGACAAGAAACTTGGATACGACGACGTCGAAGCCATCTACAAGGCATTTATTGAAAACGTTGAGTATGAACCACCGTTTAAGACCCCGATTTCTATCCCCATAGATGAATCAAGCAGTAAAAAGTTTGATTTGAACACATTTTTGGCCAAAGACAAGAATGAACTTGATGTCGAGGAACTGATGAAACTTAGGTCTGAATACAACGATTCGGAAAAGCTTATTTCGTTGTTGACCAAGCAGGAAGACTCGGTTGAACTTGAGAACAATGGTGTTTTGGGAAAGATTGCTGATTCCGAAGATGTTTATGAGACCGAGCTCAAGGGAGTGTTGGCCACTTCTTTTAAAGAGCCAGTAGCAGAAAGAACCGAGAGTGCAAAGGAACAAAGTAGTCTCCATCACCGCCCCAAGCCAGTTCCGGTACAGCCACCACCACCACCACCACCACCGGCTGCTGACAGCGAGATCAATACGTCAAACTTGGAAAACTTTATGAAAAAGGCCAAGAAGGAACAGGATATGATTAGAGAAAGCAAGTTTAGAGAAAGAGAAGCTTTTGAATGGAGCAAGACCATGGTCAATTCGCACCGGTCGATTGATTCACGGAACTTTTTCAACCCCATCAGCAGTGACCCAGACGGGAGATTGTTGTTCCCCAGCTTAGACGGAGGCGACAGGTTTGAATACTTGGTAGTGACTGTTGATGGTAAAGTCAGTCCCACTACCAGTAAGGAGATCGGCGCGTTGCCCCAAGAGGACACGTTCCAGATCTTGAACAAGTTTGACAAGAAAGATATCAGGAGATTCACCAAGCTTTTCAAACGGTTCCTGAAACAAGACTGGAAACTCATTGCCAGCAAGTTGGAGGACAACGAGAAGTACTTGATCTTGGGAAGAGACAGAATGTCGAAGTTCGGCCGGGTGTTTGGTCGGATCAAGTCTTTCTTTGCCTTGACCGGACTTGTGTTGGTGTCGTTGGTGGGACTCAATTTATGGTTTGACGAAGCCGACGTGTTGAAGAAGTCGATTCCACCTCCTCCAACCACTTCTCCACCGCCCCCAGCAGCTACCTACGGGCTGGTACCAGTTCAAGGCCCCGTCGACGATCCAGCCAGGAAGGAAGTTGTGAGTCAGCAACTACAACCACCACCAAAGCAGGAATCCTCCTCGATAACTTTGTGGTTGAAAAGGTTGATCTGGGCCACAAAGTAACGAAATATGATGCCTAGTTTTTTTTTATTATTACTACTATTTATGTCTACATCTGGAATGTGATCAATACATGTTATTTTTGTTTTGAAATTATGCTATAGTACAAAGGGGCCCCTAGATGTCTATTTCTGTCGTGGGCAACTCGGTGGTGGTTCTCGAGACGTGGACAAACTTCATCACGGTGGTTCCACCGGTGGTCCCGTTCCACAACCGGAGGAACTCGACGGTTTCCTTTGTGGTCAAGTCCGGTGTCTTGTATCCGGTATCGTAGAGCTGTTTCTCGTGCTTGACCACCTCTTCCAAGATCTGTTGTCTGGTGGACTGGGGTCTGCCTGGTCTTCTGTCCTTCTTCAACTGGACCAACTCGTCGTCGTATCTCGAGACAAAGAGGTCGATGAACGCCTTGATATCCTTCAAGGTGAACGTCTTGTATGTTTTGAAGTCTGCATCGTCGTTGATCAACTTCTGGACAAAAAACAAGAACGCCAACTCGTTTTCCTTTTGTTCAAGCGACTTTTGTTTCTTGTTGGTGATCTTCTGGTCTCTGAGGGTAGCCCGGTTCAACTGCTTGAACTTACGGCCCTTGATATGCATCGACCCCGTCGACTTGGAGATGTTCTTGGTGACCTTGTTTAAGTTGTGGGCGAGAGGCATCGTGGGACGGTTTGGTGGATTGGAGATGGAGGTCGAGATGGAGATGATTTATCTCATCGCGAAAAGGTGTGTATATGCGAGATAACAAAAATTATTGACAACTGCAAAAACATTAGAAGTGGAAAATGGCCAGTGGTACATGTATTGGTGGTGTAGCAGTGTGGTCTGGTCACCATCTGGTGATGTCTTGGAGGTATTGGTTTGTTTGGTATACCAAAACAATTGTACAATTTTTTTTTTCAATCTTTACAACTCGGACAACGAAAATCCCACAACCAATCCTTGATTCAACACAATTGCCAACTTGTTGCCTCCATCTACACAAACCGACCATTGCATCTCCATACATCGCAACACCAACCGTCGCTGGTGTCGCTGGCGAGGACGATCAACTTAGTCGTGTGCGCGAATCAATTACACAAAAGTGGCCGCCATAGAAAAAAAAAGGAAGAAAATTCTGAACCATCTGAAAGACAACTTGACACCCAAAATGGCCAAATATACTGAAGAACAATTGTATGAGATCAAGGAGGAAGCATACGTTCCACAGCCCCAGATCTTGGAGGCCTTCAACAAGATGATTGAGGAGGTCAGGGAACACGCCGCTGCCGAGTACGAGAAGCACAAGCAAATCAAGTGGAGCAACGGAGACACCTACATCGATGAACACGGCAACGAGAGACCTTACCACCACATGAACAGAAGAAGAGGCTCCAGAAGCGGAAACAAGCCCAACTTGAGGAAAAAGAGTGTCGACACCGTCCAGGTTGACGAGGACGGCTGGGCCACCTTGACCCACAAGGCTGCCAAGAAGTCGTTCGGTGCTGAAGATGGCCAGGACGAAAGAGCCAAGTTCAGAGACGCCTTGAAGGACGGAACCATCAAGGCCAAGCCAAACAACAAGAACTTGGGTTCTTCCAAGGCCGTGGACCCCAGAGACGCAATTGCAGACAGACAAGCCACCAAATTCAATGCGTTTGCTTTCTTGGGCGACGGTGATGACGACGCAGAGGACGACGACAACGAAGATGACGAATAATGAGCCCGCCCCACTCCGCGCGTCTCTCCTCTCCTGTGATATATAATCATATACGTAAATTCAATGTATAATATCTATCAATACTTTTCTTCTTCTAACAAAGAGGGGTCCTTGTCACACCACGATATCGGTATCGTCCTCGCTATCAAGCTCTCCAAGAATGGAGTCGAGATCGGTGCTTACCAATTGTTTGGACAAAATCGAGCTCGGGGCTCCGGAACTACCAAACGATTCGTTGAAGTTGCGGGACGGCTTACGCTTCGACAAGTCGCGCAAATCAGCCACGCGTGGCGAGTTGTAGAACTTGCCGTCGACAGAAAGTATCGACCCGGAGGTGTCGCCGTTTCCGGCCCCGTTTCCGTTCAAGTATCCGTTGGCATGGCCGGAGTGGGCTGTTCTCTGCGTCTGTGTCTGGTGGTTCATGACAATCTCAGAATGGATCGACGTGATGTCGGCAGCATTTCCAAGACCCAAGCCTATACCATTGTTGTGATAGTAGTTATGGCTCTGTTCCGACGAGAGATCGCCGCCGTTCAACTCTTCGTCGTCCCCATAGTGGTTATTATTGTTGGCGGTGACTGTGATGATGGTGTTATGGGTGGTGTTGCCGTTGAGAAGTGACTCTTTGCTTTCGAGGTGGCCCTTGATTATATCCAATATGAGCGGCCGGTTCGGATGTATCCATGCAAGAGTAAAATTGTTTCCGCCAACAAATTCGTGCAAGCTCTTCCTGGTCGAGCTGAATCGGGAACTGCCATTTTCGTCCTGGTGTCCTTCCGATTGTTCCTCGCCGCTGACACGAAGCTCTTCGTCGCTCGGCCCAAATCCTGAACCATGAGTCCAGAATCGGTTTGCCTTCCTGTACCCAATGTCAACCAATAAATTGTTATAGAACTTGGAGCTCGTGGCATACCCGTTCAATTCCGTAGGATACTTCTCGTCCAAGGCGCGGAACGAATAGTACATTAACACGTAGGCAAGTGTGTCTTTGAACTTCAAGTTATGGGCAGCAGCACCAAGTTTATTGGCTGGTAGCACCCAGTTGTAGAAGAACGGAATCAAGTTACTGATAAAGTTGATTCCAAAATAATTGACCATATCTTTCAACAACTCGGTGATCAAGAAGGCATTGTCGACGTTGGGGAACTCGTCCCGCGAAAAGTACTTGTCGACATAAATTAATACATGTGAAATTGTGTTGTCGTTGAGGGTGATGTATTGGTTGTAGTCAGGACTAGCGAAGTCTTTGGAGTCGAGGTCCAAGTTCTCCGTATTGATATTGATGTTGTCAAGGCTGGTGTCGAGGGCACGAGAACCGGTGGGGGTTGCGGGACTGTTGGTCAATTCTTGAAGGAAAAATGACCGGAATACATTCAAGTATTTCTTCTGAATGCTGTTGATTTGTGACACAGACAAACACGTCTTCTTTTCAGCAGGAAATTCCGATTCCGGTGCCAATATTGGCAAACTGATATCCCAGTTTTCCAAAGTGACATGGTTTCTGCTGATGTTACTGGTCTTTTTCTTTAATTGTTCGAAAATGACCAAAATATCGTCAAACAAGATGATTATTAAGTGGTGAATCTTTTCGTTGGAATATGGCTCGTCGTTTTCGATATACGACAATTGTATTACCGAGTCAATTTTGACGAGAATTTCTTGGATCGAGTCGGGAACTTGGTCAAAGTAGTAGATGTGGGTTGATAAGTTACAGATACAGCTGGAGTAAATCAAAGACAACCTCAAGCAGACATCAGGATCCAAGTTACGCGACTGGTACAAGATCAAGTTCGATTGCAAACTCAAGATTTGCTGAATTACGTCTGAAATGGACAAGCCAATCATGTTGACTTCGGAACAAATCAAGCCCAAGATGTAGTTGGCATATTGAGTCTGGGTATCAATGTTGGACTTGGAAGAGGACAGCAGGTCTTGGGAGATCGATGTCAACCTCGAGAGTAAGGTTGCCAAAGTGAGGAAACGTAATTGGACCGGGATCCAGATGGTACACATTTCCAACAAGGTGGTGCCCCATTTCTGTTCGACGTTATGAGATAAATTGTAGGAAATCAATTGTCGGGTAGCTTCGGTGAGTTGGGTGGTGGAGTTGGTTCCGAAGATGGTTTTCAAGCCTCTCAAAGACTCTTCGATGATATCGGATGCAGTCAAGGAATCGTTTTCGTAGTCCTCGTCGACGGTTCTGTATGCCTGGGTGTTTGTTCTTTGCAGGGCTATCTTGGAGAGGCGGCGGCCGTCGGCCTCACCCTTGACGTTGTTTCTCAACCGGGCCTCCAAGTTGACCATGGAGCTGTTGGAGTGGATGGTATCGATCAAGAGCGGCAAAATCAGGGCGATGAATCGTTTGCCAAGAACGACATTGTGTCCAATGCACGACGAGAGGTGTCTGCTTGCCATCAATGCTGTCATTTTCCACTCGAGCTGGTTGGGACCCGAAGTCATCAGGGAATCGGAGCCGATCTTGATCAATGACTCCAGGAGGGACGTGAAGGCTTGGACAAAGATTTTGTCACCGGGGAACAAGTCCGAGTCCAACTTTTCACAAAAAACGGCGTACGTAGACAACACCGACTTGCAGAGGGCGAGGTCCTTGCTCTGGAGGATGTTCTGGAGAATGGCACAAACCTTGGTCGCAAACACATTCAAGTCTTCGGAGCACTTGGTGATCAAGGCGGAAACGACGGCAAGCGTCACCTGCAAGTTACCCGAACGGTTCCGGCTGGCGTCTGCATATGTCTTTTTCTCCAAGAACAATATAACCTTCTCCAACTTGACTCTTCTGGTGGAGGCGTAGTAGAGAAGATAGCTGAGCTCGGAGGGGTTGGGTTTCTTGTCGACGCCCTTGCCCGGCGGGTAGCACTGAAGGATCAACTTCTGATGTTTGGAATGAAACAACCGCATGACTCAGTTAGCAAATTGGCACAGGTGGAAAATACATAGAGCCACCAGACGTCAATGGTGTGGTGCGAGTTGGGGAAGTGGTTGGTGTTGTGTGGTGGTTAAACGTTGGGTGGAGAGAATTTGAATGTGATTTTTTTCGCATGCTGCAGATAATGATAGAAAGCCAAGTACGACAGAAGACGAAGACGAAGACGGGAACGCAAGTCACAGCGGCAGCCGAAGATACCCAACAATAAACACGAAATAGCCGACAGAACGGTGGCAGCGTGATAATAATAAGAACATCAACAACAACATTCAACGTCAACAACACCACCAACTACAAACCAATACTACACAGCTTTTATCTAACGCGCCATGCCTCCCATCTACGTCAAAGGTGGTGTATGGACCAACGTCGAAGACGAGATCCTTAAAGCGGCCGTGTCCAAGTATGGTCTCAACCAGTGGCTGCGGGTGGCCTCACTCTTGACCCGGAAATCGGCCAAACAGGCCAAGGCGAGATGGAACGAATGGATCAATCCCAACATCGACAAGACGGCGTGGTCCAAGGAAGAAGACGAGAAGTTATTGAACCTCGTCAAGCTCCTTCCGAACCAGTGGCGTACCATTGCTCCCATACTCAACAGAACTGCCACTCATTGTGTAGAACGATACCAGAAGTTGCTCGATGAGGCAGCAGGTACCGCCACGGGCGGTGAAGATGAAGACGACGATAATTTGGGCCTCTCTGGCGCTGGAATTGAATCGTTACCCGCCGCGGGTGCTTCCAAGATAGGAGACCTCAACATCAACCCCGAAAGCAAACCTGCCCGGCCCGACGAAGACGATATGAACGAAGAAGAGCGGGAAATGCTCTCGGAAGCCAAGGCCCGGTTGGCCAACACCCAGGGTAAGAAGGCCAAGAGAAAGGCCCGAGAAAGAATGTTGGAAGAAAGCAGACGTATAGCCCTACTCCAAAAGAGACGTGAGATGAAAGCAGCCGGCATTAGTGTCAGTCTCGAGTCTAAAAACAAAAAACGACGCAAGGAGTTTGATTACAACGCCGATATCCCCCATGAGCACGCGCCGCTAGCTGGCCTTTACGATGTATCGGAGGAAAATGACCGTAATGAGTTGGACAAGGCCAAGTTCACCAGAGAGATTGCCCGAGACGGCATGGACTTGAAGGAAGTTGATGAGAAGCACAGCAAGGACAAAAAGGTGGATCACAAGAAGTTGGAAGAGCAGAGCAAGAAACATAAATTGGGCTTGGAGTCGGCGGTGGAAACTCTCCACGAGGTCGAACAGGAGAACTTGAAGAAACGAAAGCTAGACTTGCCAGCAGCAGAAACAGTTATGCCTACTATAGGTGACGTGGAAGACTCTCTATTGAAGGGAGTGTTTGACAAGGCAAAAGAACCAACCGTTGAAGTTGACGTTGACGACCGTATAAACCAAAAGAGTAAAGAAATTGCAGCCACCCAAGCAATTAGATCGGCGTTGCTTGTGGATGACCAATCACACGAAAATGACAAGTACGTCAAGAAGGTCGAAGACCCCAAGAAGGCAGCCAAGGCCAAAAAGTCGGCGAAAGCGGCACTTAAAAAATCCATTACCGAGTTTTTGAAACAAAGCTTTGACAGTTTACCGAAACCACGGGCTGTTTCGGACTTGATCTTGCCCAGTTTTGATACAAGCGAGGAGCCAGTCAACCTCTGGTTACAAAAAGAGCCCGAACCTCTTGACCAAGGTGAACGGTTGCGGAACCTCGAGATCTTGCGCCAAGTAGAAGAACAGAAAGCCAAATTGAGGCGGTCTCAGGCCATACAGAGAGGATTGCCGGTGCCCAATCCTGCCAGAATAAGGAAAGTGGTGGTGGAATCGGATCTCGAGAGGAGTATCTTGGAAGAAGCACAGGCCTTGATCCGGTCCGATTACCGCAAGTACGAAGATGCTTCATACAAGGCCAAATTGCTAGAGGACTTGGACGACGAATTGTTGGAAAAAGTGTCGGCAGAAATAGAAGCGGAAGTCGCCAACGTTGCCCAGCAACAGGACGATTGTGTTAGTTATAAGCTTCCGCAAACCTTTGACGTTGCCGAAAAGATAGTGGAGAAATTGCATGATTTGTACGAGGTGTCGGTGAGTTCTATGCAAAAGATACAGAAAAGTGCCCATATCGACGAGTACGAAACACAACGCCATCAATTGCAACAGGAGGTCACCGACTTGTACGGCCAGTTATACGAAGCAGACCACAACTTGCTTCTAGCACAACATCTCGCATCGCAGGAAGAGGTTGCCATAGACATGCGGACACGCAGGCTACAGGAATGGGCTGACGATATTGCTGCTGCTGAACACAAGTTGGAAAAACGGGTCCGTCAACTCAGGACAAACTAATAGATTAAGGAAAAACGGATGACGGTTTTTAGGAAATTAATTTTGCAGCCGTTTGTAAATAAATGTCGCGCGATGTCGCGGGGTCCCAGTTTGGCCGCAGCGACATACTAATCGATCTAAAGTTTAGACACAACCACCAAAAGTAAACCACTGTAATGGCGACCAATTTGTTGAGTGTTCCATTGCGGCAGCCAAAGCCGCTAGATCTTGCCGATGCACTCCGTGAAGTGATCAAATGGGACTATTTCCAGCCGCCATCGGCGTTTGAGTCGGATTTGAACCACATCAACCAGCTCCGCAACCAAGTAGCGTCAATCACAGACGAGACCGCCAGTGCCGACCACGAAACACCCTTGAAGAATTACTACAGCAGTCTCGAATGTCTCGGTAAGAAGTTCAGCGACGACTGTGTTGGTTTTGCATGGTACAGCACCTTGACATATGGCCCCAGTGGACCCATAGAAACACGGTCCATCCGCGTGGAACAGGCCAACACCTTGTTCCAGATGGCGGCATTGTATTCACAGCTTGCACTCAGGGAGTCACGGCACACCGATGAGGGATTAAAGCGGGCATGTGGCTACTTTCAGCAGGCAGCAGGCTGTTTCGACCAGCTCGAACAACTTCTGGCCAAAGTGGCGCTCCCCCGCGATCTTCTGCCCGACACCATTGGGTTTTTGAAGGATGTTATGATGGCCCAGGCTCAGGAAACTATTTGGCAGAAGGCTCTTGGCGGCACCATGAAAGATTCGGTGGTTGCCCGGCTCTCGATCGAGACCTCCAACTACTATCTGAAGGCGCTTGTCCACGGCAACAAGAGTGACTACATAAAGTTGGAGTGGATCAACCATGTTTCCGTCAAGAAGTTCCATTTTGCCACGGCGGCGTACTACCGCATGGCCAATGCGTCGCTCGATACGTTCCAATATGGCGAACAGGTGGCGTACTTGCGGCTCGCCCTCGAGAACTGCGAAACCGCGTTCAAGTATCGCCGCTACGTCAACGAGTTTGTGTTGGACGACTTGCAGGGGTTGGCGGGGCTGGTGCGGGACTCGCTCCGGCTTGCCGAGAGGGACAACGACTTGGTATACCTCCAGGTGGTGCCCGCTGCCAGTGCATTGAAGCCGGTTTCGGGAGCATCGATGGTCAAGCCCACCGAACCTGTCTTTCCCGAGATATCCAACCTCTTTGGAGAGTTGCTACCGTATATTATCGTCCAGGTGGCCCAGGCATTTCGTGAACGACAAGACACCTACGTGCGAGAGACGTTTATCAATCCCATCCACAGCTTGAACAACATGATCAACCAGTTCCTTACCGAACACAACTTGCCCGCCTCGATTGATTCGTTGCAGCAGCCCGAGAACTTGCCCGGTTCGATCATCAACCACGCCCAGGACATCGCCTCTTCCGGGGGCACGGGCCGGGTCGAGAGCACCATTGACGAAACGGTGCTGCTTGCTAGACAGAGTCGGGTGTTGCTCCAGGAGTGCATCAAACGGCTCGAGCTCGAGGCCGACGAAGACCGCATGGTGAGGGCCCGTAGTGGAGGCGGAGGAGGGCACGGCACGGCGTTCACACGAGAACCGAGCGAAGTTGCCAGTGCCGAGTTGCAGCAGAAGGTGCGCAAGATGGAGAGCTACCTTGACCAGGCGCGTTCCGGTGACGGCCAGGTCTCTGGCAAGTATTACGAGATCAAGCAGTTTTTGGAGATCTACGGGGGCGGGCCCGAGGTGTTGAAGAGCTATATTCCGAGCTCGTCGCATACCCAGCTCGACCAGAATACGCAGGCGATCATTATAGACCTCCGTGATGCCGTGAACGCGGCCATTTCTCTCGAGGACGCGAGGAACGGGTTCTTGCACCGGCTCGAGGTCAAGGCCCGCGACAACAACGTGCTTCCAGCCGTCATTGACGAGTACAAGAGGCGACAGCTGGAGTTGTACGACAACAGCGGCAACATCAACGTCCGGGAGTTTGAAGGGGTCTACGAACGGCACCTCTTGATGTTTGGCGACGATACGGCGTGGTTCGAGGCGCTGAAGCGCGACCAGATGGCGTTGGAGCACGATATCGATACGCTCAACGGGCGGTTCCGCGCCGCCTACGCCAGCATCACCAACACATCGCAGCAACACCGCCAGGAGGCGCTCCAGCAGTTGGAGCAAGTGTATTCCAAGTACGTCGAGGTGCTCTCGAACTTGGACGAGGGCACCAAGTTCTACAGCGACTTTCTCGTCAAGGGCGATGCGGTGTTGAAGCAGTGTGACGAGTTTCTTTACCGGCGGCGCCTCGAGGCCCGCGAATGGGAGCTGGGAACGGTGGCTAGCGAAAGCACCGATCCCGAGGCACACAGCCCCAAGTCCCACGGAGCATGGAGCAGGTAACGCAGTAAGTTAGTAGGACGACGATCATTTTTCGCAATAAAGCACAATCGCGAAAACGAAACCCCGAAAATCCATCTATCGCGCACTAATCCCATCGGGCATCGCATGCTCCGCTACCTCCGCTACGTCAAGAACCTCGTCATGACCACGCCGAAGAAGAACATCGTCACCATCGTGGGCACCACCGGCGTCGGCAAGTCCCAATTCAGCATCGACTTGGCCCGCGCCATCGGCGGCGAAATCATCAACGCCGACTCCATGCAAGTGTACCGCGACCTCGACAACATCACCAACAAGCACCCGGTGGCCGAGCGGGCAGGGGTGCCGCACCATGTGATGGACCACGTCGACTGGACCGACGAGTACTTTATCCACCGGTTTTCCCAGGAAGCCAACCGGGCTATAGACGATATCCACCGCCGCGGCAAGATCCCCATCGTCATCGGCGGAACCCACTACTATCTCCAGAACTTGCTCTTCAACAACAAGACAGTCGGTGACGGTGGCAAGCACGAGGTTGCCGAACTCACGGCCGAACAGACAGCGGTGCTAGATGGGCCCGTGGACGCGATCTTTGCTGCACTCCGCCAGGCCGACCCGCTCATTGCCGAGAAGTTCCATCCCCAGGACAAGCGGAAGTTGCGGCGGGCGCTCGAGATCTGGTGGACCACGGGGCAGCAGCCGCTGCAGTTGTACCACGACCAGAAGGTGGACGAGTTGGAGGACTCGTCGCTCAAGTACAACACGCTCTTCTACTGGGTGTACTCGGACCCCGAGGTGTTGAAAGACCGTCTTGATGCCCGTGTCGACAAGATGATGGAGGCGGGAGCGGTGCAGGAGATCAAAGACATGTACGACGTCTACTCCAACACCGACCCCAAACCCGACTGTACCAACGGTATCTGGCAGGTGATCGGGTTCAAGGAGTTTCTTCCGTGGCTCGAACACACGGGCACGTTTGACGAAGGTGTCGAGCGCATGAAGATCCGTACGCGCCAATACGCCAAGTACCAGGTCAAGTGGATCCGCAAGCTCTTGGGGGTCGAGCTCCAGAAAGAAGCCCGTTTCAACTACAAGTACGGAGGTAAATTGTACCTCCTCGACGCCACTGACTTGACACAGTGGCAGCAGAACGTCCACGACGTTGGCATCGATGTTGCCAAGCAGTTTCTCGAACGGGGGCCCACCAACGTCGATTACACCGTTCCAGCCCACTTGGCCAATATCCTCCCCGACGAGAAATACCTCACGGAATTCAACAGCAACAAGAGAATCTCCTCCACCGCCAACTGGAAACACTACACCTGCGACATCTGCAGGGACAAGTCGGGCAACCCGTTGGTGGCCGTTGGCGAAGAGTTGTGGAACGTCCATCTCAACAGCAGGCGGCACAGGCGGCTGGCGCTGGCGGGGGAACGCAAAAGCAAGTATGAGCAGATGTTGGCCTCCAAGGTTTAGCGTGTTTCATGTGTCAACCACCGTTATTTCATGTCTTTGGCGACAACCTTAATGTAAATAGCCCTAATGAACAAGGTTTGGAACTACGTACTGCGGCACGGGTGTTTCTTATGTGCCGGAATTTTTCCGCCTCCTCTCTCTCTCTCTCTCTCGCATCGCTCACTATAAAACCACCGGCCACGCGAAAACTTTTCGTTTTCTTCTTCTTCTTTGATACGAACGCTTCCTATTCACTGCACCATCCTGTTCCATGGGTGACTGGAGGGGAAAAGGTAAGCCAGACCAACTCGAATAACGTCCTCATACTAAGCTTGCACCAATTCTGTGGCACTCTTGGATTCTGCGTTTTCGATACATTCTCTCCCATTCTGGTAAAACTTTAGGTAAATTTCTGTAATTTTTGCGAGCTTTTTTGTAAACTCCGTCCCCCACCACCAAAAATCGCACGCTTTTTTTAGAATCCACCAGGATACGGATTTCCGCAATTTCATTTCACATCTAATTTGACTAAACCATGCATAACATGTAATCCGCCTTAACAATGGCCACGAATAGTGAGTTTGGAGGTATAGCCGAAGGGCTGTACAAGATCCTGCCGAAAACGGACACACTACGAGCCCCAATTGTTGTCATCTCCGCCTGGAATTGAGTTCTGGATTATCTCGCTAACGCTCAGTAGAATCTCATTTCCATCCCCAGTTCCAATTCTTCATTATCTCTACAATTCTCTTGATGTGTACTTGTATTCAAGCGAGTCTAAATAAATCTATAGTAAGCTAATCGTAAGGACATAACATAAAACCGTGAATAAACATTCACAACCCAATGAAGAAGATAGTAGAAAAAAATGGCGTAAACTATACCCAGCCGTCAAGAAGCCTCTTGAAATCCTTCCTTCCAATCCGTGCAAGAGGAAGGGTGTAAGCAAAAAATGTGACTATTAGTGTCACAAAGGGTGACTATACGTCACTAAAGTAGAAACAACGGCTCTCCAACACCTTCAACAGGGGACTCACAGGCAACTCGTCCTTGGACTCGGTCTTGACGTCCCGGACCCGTTTCGGGTGGTTGTTCATCAACGACAAGCCGTATTCCTTGTTCAATTTCGCCTCGATCTGGAGATACTTGGTATCGATCTGGCTGATTTGCGAGTCCTGCTGCAACTGGAGGTTGTTGAGATCGTGTTCGGAACACCAGCCGCTCTGCTGCAAGTGTTCCTTGGTGAGTTCAAACGCCTCGATGATCGACTTCCGTTGCTGGACCAAGAACGCCGAGTAGTTGAACAACTCGTCGGCGTCGTTGAGCTCGGAAATCGACGTGACCCGGCTCCGTCCTCCCGTGGTGGTGGCGGTGGGCGGCGGTGTCAATTCCTGGCCGCTGGCGGTAGAGTACTGGAACGACGTCGAGTCGCTGGGCGATTCACTGATCACCATGGCGTTGGTGAACTTCAGGTTCAAGGTATCAAAGTAGTTTTGCTCGATGTTGGACAATGCCTTCTTGGACGACTGCAAGTTCTCCGACAACGTGATGACGGGTGAGCTGAGCGGCGGTGTCAAGGGTGTCAAGAGCGAGTTGGACACGGTTCGCGACCGTTTCGCCTTGACCGAGGCGCTTGGGAGGTTGAATGTAGTATTGGCGGTGTTCGTGGCGTTGAATGAAGAGGTTCCGCTCGATGAAGAGCAGGAGGAGGTCGTGGAGGAGCGTGACAAGTGGTGTTGGTGGTGTGGTTTGACTGTGGGCGACACCAACTCGGGGTACTTGGATATTTCCGAGTACTTGAGGGTCTGGGTCTGGAGTGGGTTCAACACCGGTCTGGAGGAAAGTGGTGGTTGGGCCAGTTTGGCGGAGTTTGTGCTGTTGGAACTGCTGCTGAGCGAAAGCTTTCTGATTCCGTTTTTCAAGCTCTTTAGGCGCTTCAACGGAGAGGTATTGGTGGCCGATGAGCTTCCGCTGGTGTTGGTGGTGGTGGTGGCCGAGTTGAGTGCCGACAAGTTGGTGGACGACGAGGTGTTCAACTTGGTGGAAGACGAGCTGAGCGTCGGGAACTGGTCGATGTTGAGGTTGGGAGAGTTGAGTTCGTAGTGGAAGTATGACGGGGTATCCATAAAGAGTTCAGACAAGTCTGTTGCCTGGGTTTCTTCTGTGGTAGATGCATAATAGTTGGAGTTCGAGTTGGAGTTCGAGTTGGAGTTGGAGTCGTCATCGCGGAAGGTGGGCGACGTCTGGATGGACACACGGTCGCTCAACGAGTTGCGCTGGGATGTGGGCGTGTAGTTGGCGCTGAGATCGCAGTCATCGTTGGGTAATGGCGGCAACAACGGCTCGTCGTTGGTATCTATCTGTTGGAGGTCGTCGATGGAGGTGTTTGTTTCTTCGTAGCGTTCAAGAACCATGGGCTGCTTTAAGGGCGATAGCCCGTGTGGGTCCTGGGACGGTTCTTTCTCTTCAATCACTATGCCTAAACCGCCGTAGTCGTTCATGACGATAGTGTGTGTGGTAAACTGTTCAAGATTTCAGGAATTTTTCAATCGGACAACGTCTGGAATCACAGGCTTGGTACCGATGGGGGGGCTCGTGGTATGTTTTACGGGTAGTGGAACCAATGAATATTGGGAGTGGTGTAGAATGTGGAAAGGTAAAAGTGAATACTAATAAAAAAAAGGTCGGTTGTATATCTAAATGTGGTTACAGATGGCAGCCCTTTTGGCGGCTCCTTGTTGCATATATATATATACATACATATAAGGCTTTGTGTCGTGGGACGGTGCAGCGCCTGTGTACAGCAGCAGCGGCGGGCGCCAAAATAAGTGTCCAACTCCTCGTCGGTTTTGTGGCTCCAATTAGGTCGCTATGTTTGTCCACCAGATGCAGTCGGGCCCCACTGTTCATTGGCTAATTAACCGCCATAGCGCCCCCCACCTTCTAGGCCGTTCCGGTTAGCCACCAACTTCACTGGTGGAATTTACTAGTGGGATAAAAAAAAAATTTTTTCTGAAAAGCTAATATTTTTTTTGTGCCGCTTGCATGTTTGGAGTTAAACTGTAAACGGACCTGTCCCATAAAATTACCCATGAAAATTGCCAGACTCTGACTAATACGACTCGATTGGGAAGGACTGAGCCCATCGCCGGAAGCTGTTTTTGGAGGCGGTGGGAGATTTTTTAGCCCTGTGCCACTGGAACCAACCAACCGCCATCTTGCGGCGCCGCGCTCGCCATATGTTCTCCATGTTCGCCATATGCTTTGCCAGGTTCGAGGCTTGCCGCTACACTGATCACAATGCACCACCCCCGATCTTAGGCCGCAACCACGCCGCCAATAAGGTTTTGTTCTAGACGCACCCCAATGCCATAACTCGCGGTGCCATCGACTAAAATTGACGCGATTCTGCACAGGCCACCGCCGCCGCTGCCGCCATTGTTATTGTGTTTCTACCGACGCCCTTCGCCCTTCGCCCACCACCTGCCAATGGCATGATTTTGCTCTATTTCATGCTACAGTCGGGGAATTGTCCCTATTTGCGCGCAAAATAGCGACACCACCACCAACGTGAAAAAAAAGTGGGGACCATTCCGGAATTGTCTAACCCTCCCGAATCGAGTAACGCTCCTCTTACTGGCTACACTTTCTCCGGTGGCCGATCACTTCACCAATAATAATTCATCACCGCTGTACTTCTCCACAATAGGCCAAAATCTCGAGATTACTGTGGAACAGAACCTCTCCCCACCGCTGATCACATGGAAAATTAGTCGGGACATAACCATCACCACCTATGCAACCGTGGTATGGTTCCGCTGGAACTACGGGTTCCAGCCCCTACAACACCAATATTCCCCCCGACGGCTACCCCGGTTACTCTTGCTTCACTCCGATCCATTATTACTCGAGCAACGTATACCTTATTGCAAGGTAACATATCGAAAACTTGTCAACGAAAAAAAACCGCCCGATCTAGACCCGAGGAGGTCGTGTCCATGCCCGCTAGACTATGTTTGTTTTTTCGTCACAAACGTATTTTTCGCGACAAAAAAACGGACAAAAAAAAAGTCTGTTTTCATGTTTTTTTTTTTGGATGGGCTCCGAGCCTTGTGAAATAATAATATCCCTCATCCCTAACAAGGCAAACATGATAAGATTGCCAAATATAACCATGGTGCTGCCAATCCAACCGCCCGGAGCCTGTGATAAGGAATCATCCGACTTCTATTTTGGGCTCAATTGGTCCATGGCATGTGTGTCGTTTGCTGGGCAAAATGTTTACCTCCCGATGGCCCGACAGTATTAGACAAATTACTAATTGCAAGCGAAACTTTACCTGTGTAGTAGCCCGAGCCTTTTGGCATGCGTCCAAAAACGGTTGAAATTGTTTGCATCCTATTGTTTGCCGGCCCCTATTACTACAGTTGCAATTTTTAAAATGTATCCGGTGCAGGACATTTTATCCGAAAATTATCGTTTAAAAAAATATTTTTCATCGCCATCAGATTAACAAAGTAAACTATCGACTACTGCGGAATGCCAATGTACCAATCTGACGACCGTAACAAGACAAACAAACAAATAAATAAATAAAAAAAGCAAAATCTATTCAAGCAACACACATTGTATCTTGGAACCGCGGTCTTTGTTATCTACATGGATTGCTCTGACACATCCATCAATCGACACATGTAAGCCATTATCGGGTTAAATTCTTGGATCTGCCACAAAATGCACTGCAGATCTCATATATGCGAGTTATAGATCGACCGCTCCATTTTTAGCTTATTCCTCGGATAAAACCGTGTCCCGCATCCTGCGTTAGTAATACTGTTATGTGTAAGAAAATTGAGAGCCCTTTGTCTACTCCAATGCCTTAGCAACACATAATTGCAACTTTCCTCTTGACATCCCACCCACAAGCAATGATGGCGCATGTAACATTGGCATTATTATGCACCGTTACGTAGTAACAGCAGTGGCGTAGTTGGCCGGCCAATAGTCCCCTCATCGGTCTGCCCCTTTGGGATACAATGGAGAGGACCACTTCTCGTCTCCTTTGTTGCATTATTATCTTGCATTGAAGGGATATGCCAATTATTAATTAATGTTTCACATAACGTATTTTTTTTTTCTAGATAAAAAAATTTTTATTTGCATCGCAACCGGGTAAAAAAATTTGATAGTTAACCAGAAACATACTTAATTGTGGTCGCATTATGCAAGACACATTTAATCACTGGTATTGCAGTACCCGTTAAGAGGTCCCTTGGCCCAGTTGGTTAAGGCGTGGTGCTAATAACGCCAAGATCAGCAGTTCGATCCTGCTAGGGACCACTGTTTTTTTTTTTTATACCCTCTTCCGATGCTTTACTAAAATTGCAGTAATCGTTCATTCATTATTTACTAGTCTGTAATTTAGAGATCTCGTAGTTCCAATAATTTTTTCTGATAGGATCCCATTCCTGGCTCAATTTGGTAAAAATATCAATCGAATCGGCAACAAGATTCTTTTTCTTGTAGATCCGGGCCAATGTCTCCAAGGCAAACGAGCTTTTGATGTTGTTATTGGCCACATCGGCGTACTTTAGGCAAAAGTCTTCGAGCTCCTCGATATTTCTGTCAAACTTGCCATAGATCCCTAGCAAATAGTTCCAGCTCGATGGGTTCTGTGGTGACTGGTTAATGATGAGCTTGGTGTATTCAATTTCGGAGTCTACAACCTCCGATGGAGATTCTTGGGGTCCACCAAACTTGAGGAAAAACCGATGGCTCCACGCCGAATTGTTGCGTACATCCAAAAGTATGCACGATTCCACAAACGACACCTCCTTTACATCGTCATATAAGCCGAACTTCTCCACCAACCACTTTCTGTACGACCATACATGGTGGTTTTTGGCGTCCGACTCCAACATGACATTTATGATGGGATGCTCGCGGTGTGCATCAAACTTTCTGGCGCCAGCGTCTGCTGCAGACTGCTCAAGAATCTTGTTGATGATCAATTGGCGGTAATTCCAGATCTGGTAGTTCTTTTCGTTCTCCAATGCTATCTGTTCACACCAGTCCAACTCCTCGAATAGGTCCTTGTTGAGGTGACAGAGAATCATGTAACGGTATACCCATATGGTATAGTGTGAGGCTAACTGTTCGATGCCCTTTTCCGTAGCCAATAACGCCCGTTCAGTGTACTCTTTCTGTTTCATGAGGGCTAAAAGAATGCCCATTGTCGACTTGTATTCGTCGTCATACATGATCTGACACAACTGAGGTTCTTCCTCGTTGATTTCCACAGGTACAATATCGTCAAACATCTTATATCTTGTTCTATAGACTTTCTGAAACTACTGGAGTTGGCGGCAGTTCCGTTATATATGACGTTTTGGATTCGTTTCGTTAGTTGCCGCATTTGATACTTGCAATCGCGTGGTTTATGTGCAGGCGGTTCAGTCCAAAATGAGGCCGTGCGCCTGCATAAAAGAGACATATGTCAAACCACGGCACGTCTAGTGAACAACCACGAGTGGTCTCATCCGTATCACACGCGGCCGCCTTTCTCCACTCGCCACCTCTTCAGTTTGGTTGCACTTTCCCGCTGCCTCCATGATTAGGTCGGATAAGGACTTCTTGGTATCTGCATTTGTCGGCTCGTCGCTCGTCTATCTCAGTTTATCGTTCATCTTTGGCCGGACCCAGATCCCGCTCCTTGTTACGGTGTTTGTTTTCACCAACATGATTTCACGTACGGGATACATCCAATCGCTATTCAAGAAACTAGTGCCGCGCTTGGCCAACCCGCTTGCCTCCGCTGTGCTGGCTCCGAGCCACCGTGGGGAAGGCTATGACAAATTCATGGCCCTCAGCGACACATCTCGCGTCGAGTTGTTGACGGCGATCAAATCTCTCCAAGCATATGGGACCAATTCCAAATCCTCCAACGACAGAAGACGAAAGTTGTTCAAGTTGATGTCGTGGAGACAACAGAAACTCTGTGAAGACGTCGGATACTTGACCAAACTCAAACGAGTCGACCTGGCGATCCAGGCCAACCAGGTGGTGTTGAACGATGCTGCCAGCTGGGCTACTCAGAAGTTTGGTGTTTCTTACCAGGATTTTGAGGTGCTCAAGGCCTCGACAGGACAAACATCATCGTCGAATTACCGTGTAATCGAGTCGTTGGGCCATTACACGCGTGATTGGTCGAATAAAGACGACTCAGAATTGCAGGAAATGTGGTCCTACATCTCAAACCAGTTGCTGCTGCTTATTCCCGAGCTGCAACGAAGTAAAACCTGTGTTGTGGTGCCGGGATCAGGCTTGGGCAGAATTGCCCATAATGTGGCTAAACTCGGCCCATATGCGGTCCACGCCGTGGAATACTCTGGCTTAATGCATGCCTGTAACGAGTATGTCTATAAGCCAGATCGTACCAGTACCGAGTTGTACCCATATATCCATTCGTGCTCGAACTACTACGAGACCGAGTCACAGTTCCGGACATCCACAATTGCCCCAACCGAGAAACCGGCCAACTTAACCCTCCATCTTGATGATTTCCGCTACTTTTCGGTGCCCGACATCTCCAAGTATGACAATGTTGTTGTGTTGTCGGTGTTTTTTATAGATACGGCCGAGAACTTGATCGACTATTTTGATGCCATCCAGAGCTTGACGATGCCGACAAGAACCAACAACATCAAGAATGGATACTGGATCAATGTTGGCCCTTTGAAATACGGAAGTGCAGCCCAAGTCGAGTTAAATACCGAAGAAATAGCCCAGATCAGAAGTAAAATGGGCTGGAAGGATATTGACACCAACAATACCATCCACAACCCTGATGCCCCCAACAACGGCTTATTTGGCTACGTCACTGACACAGAGAGCATGTGGCAAGGATTCTATGGCTTGAACATGTGGACGTCCCGCAGAAAGGAGAATCAGTAACAGTTTAGTCTAAATTTCTTGTATATATACACTATATTTCTTTATTTAGAGATATCAGAACCCTTATTTATCTGGATCTTTTTGTCCTGACCACCACTGATGATACCAATCTCGTTGTCCCAGCACACGGCAAACACCTTGTCCTGGTCCTTCTGGGCTTCTTGTCTCGTGATGGTGTACAAGGCCTTGTCGGCTCTGACGTCCCACACCTTGACAGTGCCGTCGTGGGATGCCGAGGCAAACATGTTGTCGTTGTTTGGCGATGCAGACAATCCAACCACAAAGTTGGTGTGGCCAACCAACTTGATGCTGGTCTGGTCGGTCGATGTGCTCGAGACTCTTGGGTCGTGGACGTTGATGTGACGGGCAGAAGAGCCGGAAACCAACAAGTTCTTGGTGGGCAATTGCAAGAGCGAGAGCAACGAGTAGCCGGTGGTTCTGGTGTCGACACAACGGGAGGTAACCAAGTCCCAGGTCTTGATGGTGTGATCTTGCGAAACCGAGTATGCGACCGAGTGGTCTCCGGCATCGAAAATGACATCTTCAACGGGTTGGGCGTGGCCCTCTAACATGGCCAATGGCGAACGACGTCTGATGGTCGAGTCTTGCAAGGCCATCTTTCTTCTCTTCTTGGAGGAAGTCGAAATGACGTTGGAATCGTATTCCAATGGTTGTATGGCAGTCATTTGCTTGTATATGGTGGACCAGAACCCAATGGCATTATCATACCCTGCTGATAATATACGGTCGGAGGCGTTGTGCACGGCAAGCGACACGACAGGAGCCTTGTGGCCTTCCAAAATGGCCAAGGTCTTTCCGTCTTCGGGTTCGTCGTCTTCGTTGTCTTCTATTATGTTATCGATGGAGGTCTTCCACAATCTGACTTGACGGTCGTTACCGGAAGAAACAATTCTGGTGGGAGAGATCCACTTGACGGCTCTGATGGGGCCGGAATGGCCCACGTACTGTTTCTCTACGGCTCCAGACATGTTATATGTTCTCACTATACCATCGTAGGAACCAGACAAGATCTTTGGTTGCGACAAAGATAAGTTGGACGATGTCACGGAAACGGAGTTGGAGTTGATGGAATCGAGCGACGAGAGCCAGTCGTCGTTGTTGAACGAGGCCAAGAACGAAGGAGGCAATACGGCACGGGTATATTCCAAACTCAAGAACGCTTCGTTGGATAACCCATTCTTGGTCAAGTATTCTTGGATTGGAACACGTAACAACACGCCGTCTATAAGGAAATCGAACGGAATGGGCTTGGTATCGTCGGA
The DNA here is from genome assembly GCA_003706535.2 of Teunomyces kruisii. Lineage (NCBI taxonomy): Eukaryota > Fungi > Ascomycota > Pichiomycetes > Serinales > Debaryomycetaceae > Teunomyces > Teunomyces kruisii. The sequence continues at coordinate 107,080 of PPLR02000014.1, forward strand.
TTCACCATCGTTTCCTAACAAATGGTTCACCACTTCCGATAAACCATATCTCTTCAAGGTGACTGGAACGTATAACGGAGCATCGGAGACGTGCAACGATTCGTCCTCTTCCTTGGTGAAGAGCTTGATCTTGATCTGGGATTTGTCGTCGGCCATTGTTGGAGTTCAAGTGTAAAGAGACAAGGTTGGTGATGAGTTAAAATTTTGTCTCATCGCGACGCCTGCAGGTGGGCCAGTTTACGGCGGTGGTGGTTGGAGATGAATTTGGGGAAAGCATCTGAAAAAAAAGTGCTACGACCAAAGTAACAGGAGATTGGTATGTATATGGCTTGTTATTATGGTTCTATCGGTTTATTGAAAAGATATGAGTTGTGTTGGTGGATAGAGAGCTGAGATGAGTAGTGGGTTGTTTAAGGAATGGCTGCGAAAAGAACCTGTCATTATTTTAGTGAGAACGATTCATGGACGAGTCGTTCTTCTAGTACTACATGGCAGGTTTTCGCCGTATCTGTCTAGATCTGTCGCTGTTATATTTCTTGTAACATTTGTAGTGGTATTTCTTTACTGTGCTGCGACGTTCTTAATCTTATCGCAATTTTCTTGTGCATTTCCTAGCTTGTGCCATTCTTTTGATAGCTATATTCTCACGCTCATACGGAACGATCTCTTCTTATTGATTATCGGAAACGAAGCCCGTTTTGCCAATCGGCCAACATAGCCTGCTGTCTTTATTCCGGCGGCAGCACCTTCGCGGATCCCGATTCCGCTATGTTTCTTGTGCAACCCCGGCACCAATCGTGATTTGCTAATGTTAGACACCACCGGCGCCGGAGCACTGGAACTGAACGCACCAGGGTCAGAAACGTAACCTTTAGAGAAAAACGACTGCACTGCTCTCTTGATACGTTTCCAGCGCCGTCCTCGTGTGATTCGTGGCGGAGGCAACGAACGCATGGTGATTGCAAAATTGTATTTGTGTGCGGAACCTCCGCGGAGTGTTAATTATCGGGTCCTACATCATTGGCCCAAACGGGAAATTCTCGCCCGAGAACGGTGTAGTTTTCCTGTCCATACTTAAGATAAACTCTATTTCTACATTCCTATTCATGTTAGGACTGCTAACCGCACTATTAAAAACCGTTGGCGTAACTACGACGTCTGTATCTTTTTGTCCCGTCCAATCGTCCCCCAGTATCGGCTCTTGTCCTCAAGAATTTTGTGACTCGGCCGCACGTGAGCTCATCGCCTGAAAATTTCTTTAAATACCAATCAATTCACCTGTGAATAACTCTTGGGATTCCCCCATAACAAGCCTACACAATACTATGTCTGACGTTCCCGTTGAAGTTTCCAATGTCTTTGACACCATCTTGGTGTTGGACTTCGGTTCCCAATACTCCCACTTGATCACTCGTCGTTTGAGAGAATTCAATGTCTACGCCGAAATGTTGCCATGCACCCAGAAAATTGCTGAATTGACCTGGAAGCCAAAGGGTATCATCTTGTCCGGTGGTCCTTACTCCGTCTATGCCGAAGACGCTCCTCACGTTGACCACGATGTCTTCAAGTTGGACGTCCCTATCTTGGGTATTTGTTACGGTATGCAAGAGTTGGCCTGGATCAACGGTAAGGGTGTCGCCAGAGGTGACAAGAGAGAATACGGTCCTGCCACCTTGGATGTCCAAGACAAGTCCTGTCCTCTTTTCAAGGACATCGACCACTCTCAAGTCTGGATGTCCCACGGTGACAAGTTGCACGCTTTGCCAACTGGTTTCGAAATCGTTGCTACCTCCGACAACTCTCCATACGCTGCTATTGCCAACGAAAAGGAAAACATCTACGGTATCCAATTCCACCCAGAAGTCACCCACACCGTTCAAGGTAAGACTTTGTTGAAGAACTTTGCCGTTGACATCTGTAAGGCCACTACCAACTGGAGCATGGAAAACTTCATTGACACTGAAATCGCCAGAATAAGAACCTTGGTTGGTCCAACTGCCGAAGTTATTGGTGCAGTTTCCGGTGGTGTTGACTCCACCGTTGGTGCCAAGATCATGAAGGAAGCCATTGGTGAACGTTTCCACGCCATCTACGTCGACAACGGTCTCATGAGATTGAACGAAACCGAATCCGTCCACAAGACCTTGACCGAAGGTTTAGGTATCAACTTGACTGTTGTTGACGCCACCGACTTGTTCTTGGGCAGATTGAAGGGTGTCACTGACCCAGAAAAGAAGAGAAAGATCATTGGTAACACCTTCATCCACGTCTTTGAAGACGAAGCCGCCAAGATCAAGCCAGCTTCCGGTCAAGAAATCGAATTCTTGTTGCAAGGTACCTTGTACCCAGATGTTATTGAATCGATCTCGTTCAAGGGTCCATCTCAAACCATCAAGACTCACCACAACGTCGGTGGTTTGTTGGAAAACATGAAGTTGAAGTTGATTGAACCATTGAGAGAATTGTTCAAGGACGAAGTCCGTCATTTGGGTGAATTGATGGGCGTTCCTCACGACTTGGTCTGGAGACACCCATTCCCGGGCCCAGGTTTGGCCATCAGAGTCTTGGGTGAAGTTTCCGAACCACAATTGAGAATTGCTCGTGAAGCCGACCACATTTTCATCTCGGAAATCAAGGCTGCTGGTTTGTACAAGGAAATCTCGCAAGCCTTTGCTGCTTTGTTGCCAGTCAAGTCTGTTGGTGTCATGGGTGACCAAAGAACCTACGAACAGGTCATTGCTTTGAGAGCCATTGAGACTGTTGACTTCATGACTGCTGACTGGTACGTTTTCGAAGCTGCCTTTTTGAAGAGAGTTGCTTCCAGAATCGTCAACGAAGTCGACGGTGTTGCCCGTGTTACCTACGACATCACCTCCAAGCCTCCAGCCACTGTCGAATGGGAATAAACTTATAAATCATACATAGAATATATTGTGTAATGTAACTATTAAATTATTAATTTGAAACACTAGGCGTGCTTCGTAGGTTCGTGAGTCGTTATACATTATCAGCGTTGGTGACTTCAGGTTTGTTTGAAGTTCAGCAAAGTCCATGAAATGGGGTTATCATACCCAATTGGTGGTTACTTTCACCGTCAGTGTTGTGGTATGCCCAGTTTCTATAACCCTTTTGTATCAATTACTTTCTGGCGCAACACATTGGCCACTAAGACATCGTCGTCGTGGGAAATGCTCAACAAGAACTCTTCGTCGTTGGCACTATACTCATCGCTTCGTATATACGGCTTGCCGTTGACATCGTAGAATCTGTACCACTTCTTGAATTGGAAACTAGTCTGTTGTAACGGATCCAACGTCTTGAACACCGCTTCTTTTGCAGCCCAGCTTCCTGCCAAGTGGTGGGCTTTGGAGGTGCTGGCTTGGAACCGGGCATACTCGCTGGGATGAAGTATCCGTTGGGTGAATCTTTGCACATATGCATCGCCCCGCCCGATAATGGTACCAAATCGGTTAACCTTGACGATATCCACGCCTAGTCCTACCGTGACACCGATTTTCATAGTGGTGGTGGTATAACGAATTTGTCGTGTGCAGCACAAGTGTTTGAGTATATCAGTAAGCTTGTTTATATGCCGGATATACGTTACTATGATTTGCAGCATAGTTTAGGCAACACAAATAACTAGTAGAAGTGGCATTTTCTTTACTTTTGTATGGAGAGATTGGTTTGATACGAAACTGGTCTACATACAATATACTCAATTACATTGTAGATCCTCTAGAATGCCTTGTAAGATAAATTTGCATCTAAAATTGAGTGCATGGAGACTGGCCGTCTATTAGTACACGTTTTAACTCATCCCAATTCTGCTGTTGAACATCATTCTTTAAAGTCTTTAGCCTGACATGCGGGAATGATATGTTTAACTTATGGACATTGACAATATGAATAGTCGAAACTATCTGGACCGTGGTCGTGTCCCTATCGGTAGCTATATGCACGCCGGCCAAGTCCCGTTAGCGGCTTCCAGAAAAAGATGTCATCGTACCGTTCTGGAAACCCAACTACTCGCTAAACACATCCGCGTCTATAATCTGCCATGGCTTCTTCCATCTCTGGCCCCGTGCCGTTACCAAGCTCTCGTTATGACTTATCTACATACTGGGGCCGTGTCAAGCATTGTGCCGAGATCTCGGACCCCACCATGCTTCTCAACACCACCAGTACCATTGAAGAGGCCAAGCGCATGATTTGGGACTACAAGAACGGTGTCATTCCTACCATGACTCCGGAACTTTGGAGGGCCAAGAAGGTGTTGGACTCGACGCTCCACCCGGACACTGGCGAAACCGTGTTCTTGCCCTTCAGAATGAGCTCGTGCGTGTTATCCAACTTGGTTGTGACATCGGGTATGCTTACTCCCAACTTGGGCACGGCTGGTACCTTGTTCTGGCAAGTGGCCAACCAGTCATTGAATGTTGCCATCAATACTGCCAACGCCAACAAGTCCCACCCTTTGACGACCCAGCAAATCATCACCAACTACTCGTTGGCAGTGTCGGCGTCGTGTACCGTTGCCTTGGGTTTGAACGCCATTGTCCCCAGACTTAAGTCGTTGAAGCCAAACACCAAGATGATTCTTGGCCGCTTGGTTCCGTTTGCTGCTGTTGTTTCGGCCGGTATCGTCAATGTCTTTTTGATGCGTAGTGAAGAAATCAAAAAGGGTATCACGGTGTTTGATAAGGATGGAGAGGCCGTTGGTACTTCCAAGACCGCCGCTTGGTACGCTGTTGGTGAAACTGCCGCTTCTCGTGTTATCAACGCTACTCCAGTTATGGTGGTCCCTCCATTAATCTTGGTCCAGTTGCAGAAATCTCGTTTCTTGAAGGGTAAGCCCAAGTCGGTAGAACTCTTGACGAACATCGCATTGATCTTTACCACTTCGTTGGTGGCCTTGCCGTTTGCCTTGGCAGTGTTCCCTCAAAGAAGAGAATTGCCTATTTCGCAATTGGAAGACAAGTTCAGAGGCTTGAAGTCGAAGGACGGTCAGGAAATCACTTCTCTAGAATTCAATAGAGGTATCTAGACTTTTTGTATATACATTATCTATAACAGTTATTATTTTGGTTTGCTGTGAGTTGGTTTTACCAGAACTTCCATTGGGGCACGTTGAACACTCCCAACTCCCTGTCGATTTCGTGTCTATCCTGGTGGTCAGAAAACGTACTTACCGAGAAGAGACGTTCTCTATCCGATTCGGCAACGTCTTCAAACACCAAGGAACCAACACCTTTCCCTCCTAAAGAAGTCTCAAAGGTTTCGAAGCCTTCATTGTCGAACTCAGCAATGGCCTGCTGAATGGCGGTTTCTTCGATGTCGTCGGCCACCAACGTGATGGCACAGCCACCACCTCCTGCACCAGTCAATTTGGTAGCCCCAATCTTGTGTGTGTCGCCAATAATCTTGATCTTTTCCAAGGCTGGATGTGACACGCCAAGGGCCACGAGTAATCCGTGGTTGATGTTGACCAATTCGCGCAACTCGTCTCTTTCTTCTTTGCCAAAGAACGGTCTGACCATGATCTGGTAAGCCTCAGTAGCCAAGTGTTCCATGGCTTCTAACATAGAGTTTGCAGCCTTGCCATACTTATTGACAAGACGACCGACACCACCGACCAAGGCTGCTGTACTTCTGGGGATCTTCGAGTTGGTAAGCAACAACTTGATGGGTGGGAAGTTTCTCATCGTAGTTCTCACGTTTGGGTGTGTAGGATCATCCATCCGCTGGTACATGACAGCACCTCCATGTGTGGCCACGGCATTGTCGATACCAGAGGGATTACCGTGGAAACACTTTTCTCCCATCAACGACCACTGTTCAATAAAGTCGCTGTTGGTGTCTGTCTTTTTCGACACTTTTTCATCAATACCGTAAGCAGCAGGAGAGATGTGGCCTCCCAACTTGGCCAAGGCCGACGCCAAACACACGGCGGTGGCTGCCGACGAACCCAACCCAGCACCAATAGGAAGGGTAGAACGAACGCTAAATGTCATTCCTGGAGTGGATTCCTCGCACAAGTGTGTGTACAAGTACAAGAAACAGTGGCAGGCGGTGTAGTGGAGCTTCGAGTCGATGTTGTCCAACACATTCGTGAGCTGGTCGATGATCTCGGGCACCAACTCGGGTGTAACCTGCGGCCTGCCATCTTTCGTCCCTATAACCCGCTTGATAGCATCCCACGGTATGTCGTTCTTGTTCCAGGAGTGTGAAAGCGAGATGTCGTGGAAGTTAAGTGTAATGGTGTTGGCGTCTTCGCTGGGCGTCACCAACAAGTAGGCACGCAAGCTGAGCGCAGCAGCAATGGCCGGTTTGTTATACACGGCGGAGTGTTCGCCAAATATAATGACTTTTCCCGGGGCGCTGACATAAAATGGCTCCATCTTCGTTTCAGTTAGTGTTTGTCGTTTAACCGCTGGTCTGATGGCTCCAAAATGGATGTCAAAATATTTCGAAACGAGCGCGTTAAGTAATGGAAGCCAAACTTAATGTTACATTTCCCAATGCGGCAGTCAAAAAATGTATACAGAAAAAAGTCTCGATTTCCATCATAATAACAAGAAGAGTTGCCAAACAAACCACATATAAGCAGTGATTATGTCCAACTCGCTACAATTGGCTGGTACGCTGGATGGCCTTGTATTGAAGCCAATCCAACCAACCCAGTTTTGGACTTTTGATATTGCGCTTTCTCTCTTGAAATCCTGTCAAGATCCATATATCTTGGATGCCTTGGACGAGTTCCTCCTCTTGAATAAGACATTGTTGCTCGATCCAGCTCCATTCAGCCAGACCGCCACTGAGAAGACACTCTCATCTGACTTGAAGGAGATTTCCTTACGCAATATCCTCTACTCAGACATAAAACCAGCAAATATCAAAGATGCCGAAAAGATCAAGAATATCTTGAAGTTAGACGGCCATGAAGTCTTGAGAGTTATAAGTCAAACAGGGAAGAAAATCCCGGCAAGAAAAGTTCCCAACTTTGAGAAATTAAAGAGCAAGTTGCCCGACGACCGTGAAAAGTATTTGGAATCTGATCGTCTCCTTTTGTACACTAGCAAAATCTTGAGAGAGAGAAGAACGGTATTGAAGACCGTCACTGAATTACTCAATAATAAAACTAACGGCTTGACCTCCTCCGTGATACAGAATTTGGGTAGAGAGATCTTCCTCTCCACAGAATACATCGACAACTTAATCAAAACATTAGTTGAATCCACGAATGCCTTGACTTCGAGATCCTTCAAGTCGGGAATCTCCTCCAAGTTGGATGATCTCATCGATACCGAATTATTCTTGTTCATTGTTGAGTTAAACAAGGTGTTGATCGAAATCCTTGTGCAAAATCCAACAATCACAAAGAAGACCACAAAGACCTGGTTCGAATTCATGAAATCTAACAACTTTGTGTTGTCATTGGGACCATATATCAGTTTCCAAGAATCATTCAACTTACTTCAAGGTCTTTCGACCATTGCATCTATCTTGTTCTTAGATTTAGATCAACAATTTGATCTAGAATCTTCGATCGAAACAAACCCAGACACCTACCTAAACGATGTCGCTGTTTTCAAATCCTTGAACGACTCCATTATCATATCATCTAACGTCAATTCAATCATCTTATACACTTGGTCCATTATCTTATTAAGAAAGTATTACATTTTGCAAGAGTATGAATCGCTCACAACTACATCCACCTTCTTGGCACAATTCAGCTTAGAAGAAATTGACCAACAAATAAAGTTGTTGAATCTCAGATGTGTCGAATTAGATGTTTTTCAAGATCTCTTCAACTTGAACAAGTTATTACTGTTCGATAACATCTATTCGGCAATCCTTTCCAGTGTCATATCCGCTGCTATGCCATTGTTAAATATCACTCCACACATTGCTAATACTATTGAAAGCATATTAAAGAACTGTCCCAACAGTGTTGTGCAACGTTTCTTTGATAGTGAAGCCACCATCAATGCCATCGTATTGGCAAGAGCAAAATTCCCCTTGTTATTATTGCCATATTTGAAACTTGCCTCCATCAATGGGAAGTTTGCCTTCAGGGAATTTAATGAATTGAAATCTTACATTTCTGTCTTCAAAAAAGAAGAATTCAACAGCTTATATCAAATTGACGATGAAAACACCGAATTGGTCAAATTAACCAGCTGGATTGATCTCTATCCTCCTTACGAACCAAATAAGAAATTGTCTCTTGTTCTCAATGTTGGGACAAAGGCAAAGATCTTGCCGTCTGCCAACGAAGAAGATGTATTGGTGACATTCCTTTACAAGTATAATGGTTGGGCGTTCTTGGGAAGAGTTTTACAAAACGTCTCTAAACTTTTCACCAATACTGATAATGAAAAAGTTGATTTGATTGTTCAGATTTTGAACCTCTTGACTCAAGTGGTTGAACATAACTCAGTTGAAGAAGTAAAGTCTGTGTTGGAAGCTATGTCTGCTTACACCGATGATTCAGATATACTTGAAGTCATATTGAGATTACTCGAACAGGGTCTTCATTCAAGAGACGTCGATATTTTGGAAGCCGTCAACAACTTGTTGACAAGATTGATGCCATTCTTATCTTACAGAATCTGGCCTTATCTTGCCAAATCTGCATTGTTGTCCAAGAACGGTAAGGAAGGGTTCGCAGCTACTATTTACGGAGCCATTGAAATTGTCAATGGTGACTTCAAATTTACCATCTCCTTGGTCAGACTTATAGACTCATTGGTGCAAAGTTGCTTGACATTGAACGAAGATTACCCTGAGAAATCTAAGGAAGTCATCTTATCCAAACTTGTGAAGCATTTGGTAATAGTGTTTGAGAGCTTTGTACACTGCAGATTTAACCTGACTAGTCAAAAAATGGAACTTGGTGTATTGATTTTGGATGTTTTCTCGAGCATTTTGGCCACCGTTCATGGTGCCGACGAGAATATAAATTCATCAGAAAAGGCAACCAAAGTATTTTCTGAATCGTCGGCCCATATTTTGGAGTCGTTCTTGGTATCTAACAATGAGTACTCTAGATCTTCATACCCTATCTTGAGCATGTTGGAAACCTTGTCGTCTAACTTGAATGTTTATGAGATAACCGATATTTCCGGTTTCTGGCATGCTAGTTGGATCAAAATTTCGTTGTCGTTCTCCCAATTGATAGTGAGTATCAGATCTATATTGAATTACGCTCCATCAGCTTTTGAAAAGAGTTTGTTTGCCAAGTTACCTGAATTGGTATCGATTTATTCACAATATGAATCTTTCAGAAAGGATGTGTTGGATTTGGTATCTGCCTTAGCCAATGGCAAATGGGAATCCGAGCCAATGCCGTCATTATTGTCACATTTGGGAAGAGACCACGCTCAAATATTACTTCATTCGGTGGCCACCGATTTGGATAATTCGTTTGATGATTACAGATTGAAGATCTCTTTGTATGATTTCATATGTGCTGTTATGGGTGGAAATCAGCAGGGTCTTTCTGTACTATTCATTGGTGGTAGAGATGTGTTTGGAGACTTTACTAAGGAAAGTGTTTCCGACGAGACAAAACCTATTTCGTTGTTGAACATTTTAAAGAAGAATGTGAGAGATATTAAATACTATCCAAATGCAGTCAGTGTGCACTTACTTGATGCCATTGCATTAGCATTCAACTCTTGGACAACTGCCCGCGATAGTGACAATGACGGCGAATTCGTGAAAGAATTAATTGTGAGAATCCAATTACCGGGCCTCGAAAATCCAGTAACGACTGAGGAATTTATCAATAGTTGTTATGAACAGAAATTGGTATCGAAGATTGCTGAGATCTTGTCGTTATTCTTGTTCACGACAAAGAATGAGAAGACAAAGAGTAGCATTGTTGACTTGATGAAGACCGACTCATTTATTGAAATATTAAAAGCCCGGTTTAGCATCAAGAGTTACCGACCATCTTTGCATTCCAACTTGCATAACTCATTTGAAGCTGCATTCCCTAAATACAAGTTGTACAACTTTACGAGTACTCTTAGCAAGAGAAATCGGTTTGGTATCACAACTGTATACAACTTGGTATTGATGGATAGTCTTTTCAAGACTAATGAATCATGGCCAAGATTGAGAGAGGAAATCATAGCATCGAGTATTAACTTGCAGTATTTGGATTCTCAGATTTCTGTGGCCAAGTCATTTGGAGCATTGATTACGGCTTATTGCAGAAAGTTAAGTGGAAAGTTTCTGCCTAAACTTTTGGAATTTGTCGAGCACTTATTAAGAATTAACATTATAGAAGGAATTCCTGCCGATATTTTCAGTGAAATCTACCAAGAAAGAATTGAATTATCCTTCTACTTGATGTATTCTATCTATCACAGGTGTGACAGTGAGAACTATAAACAAGTGTTTGAGATTATCAAGGTGGTTTTGGAATTGTTGTCGTCGGAAAGTATGAACTTCTTTGGGGCTCTAGTTGATAGTCGAGGCAACTATCGTCCACTCTTGAGAATTCTCTTTTGTTGTTTGAATGTTATCAAGGATGAATCTGCGATTCTTATCGAATACTTTAGTGTTTTCCGTGATCTCTACGACTTGATTGTTATCAAGGGAACGAAGACGTTGTTGATTGAGGTTCAAAATGATTGTTTCCTTTTCCAAAATAAAAAACAAGGCCAGGAAAGGTTAAATGAGAAGATTGCCGACTTGACGTTGATCTTGTCGCTTTTGAAGATCTTTATGAATTTGAAGACGTCGACTAATTTCAAGCACGAGATGGCCAGACTCGTTGAAAAAGGCGAAACTGTTGGTAACTTCTTGCGGTTATACTCGATTTCTCACTCGGTCGAAGTGGATGGGGAGAAGATTTTTGCCCAATTGAGTTTGATGTATGTTTTGGAATTCATTTCAAACGAAGTCATTGCAGCCAAAGCCGTTGCTAATGGGTTATTTGTTCCATTGGTGGAAACCCTGATCACGAAGTCATTACGGGCTGGTGGAGTAGACATCAGTACTGGTGCTCAATATCATAGAATTTGGACCAACGGAATCTTGCCTATTATAATTATGGTGTTGTATAAGGTTGGTCCTGCTGCACTTCCCGATGTGTGTTCTGCCCTTCAAGTTGTTCGCAAGCAGACCGAGTATTGTATTGAGAGTTGGTCACGCGATTCGTCGTCGATCCAGATCACCAGTGCTACCGTGGTTGAAACGAACCAGATTTTGTTGATTTATCAAATCTTGCAGTCGATGAACGTACACGAATACTTGAACGCGGGTGAAGACGACGTTGGCGATTTGAAGGTTCTTCCTGGCTTGGATACTGCCAGTCGTAGAGACGACTTTGTCGATTGCATCAACAACTTATTGAAACATCCCAAGTTTTTGTCGTCGAGAGTTGCACCACTGTCGGTGGACGAGCTGCGGATCATTGAGAAGGGAGGAGAGAGTTTTAACCGGTTTGTCAAGGACTTGATCGATGAGATCCGGGGAATGAAAGACTATTTAGCATAGAGAAAGAGCTTAAAAGAAAATGTACATTAGAAATTAATCACCACTATTTACTGTTGTTCTAATCGGTAGGAATGTAGTATGTCTTGTGTATCTCGGCAGGGATAGGAGCGTCTTGGCCCCTTTCGTTGCTCAACAAGTTGGAGTTGAATTCGCCAACGTAGCCCGGCGACTCGGTCAAGGTCGAGTTCTCGATCACCGGCAATGTATCGCTCTTGATTTCGCAGTTGATGAGTTGTTTCCAGCTTTTGTTGCACTTGGCAATGATTTCCAAGGTTTCCTTTTGGTTCTTGTACTGGCCATTGAAGGCAAACTTGTTTTGGGGCTTGCCGTCGGGCAACTTGTAGTCTCGGAACCATTGTCTGGTGGTTTCCAACAATCCGGGGCACTGGGTGTAGACATCGTGGATATCAAAGAGCTTGGCTGCAAGCGAGTCGTTGACATCAACTACTATGACTTTCCAGTCCAATTCGCCATCGTCGATAAGGGCAATCGACCCCAAGATCTTCACCCTCTTGACGTCGCCGGTCTTGAGGATATCGGCGCCGATCTCACACACGTCCAACGGGTCGTTGTCGCCAAAGAGGTTCAATTCGGCGTTTTTGGTGGTGGGGTCTTCCCAGGTCTGTGGGAATGCCCCGTAGTTGTGGATGTAGCCGTGGTTGGGGAACAAGTTCTTGACGAAACGGACCTGGCCCTTCTTGATGTCCTGGACAATGGGGTTGCCTGGGGCCTTGGTGTCGATCTCAAATTTGGCGTTGGACCAGCGGGGGATTTCCACCACCATGTTGGCGGTTTTGGTCTCGGGATCGAGTTCCAACGGCACGTCGTGGAACCATGACACGATTTTGCCGGTGGCTGCGTTGGTAGCGTAGTTTTTGTAGGTGGAGGTATATTTGACGCCCTGTTCGACGGCGGCTACGGCCGCCGGAGTCTTGGTCTTGGTCGCATAGGTACGTGCAAGGTGTTGGCTGGTCAATTCTAACCTCGACAAGGCCACAGATGTACGGCTCATTACCCTCAACCAATGGGACATTGTTTTTGACGTCAAGGCAGAGGTAGATGGATATATATAGAGCCGTGAGATCCCTCGGGCCGCGGTCCTGCAGAACAAAAAACGTCTAACGCGGGCAGCGGTTTCGAGACAGCGACACGATAATGTGACGGTGTAGAGTGCTACAGTACGGCTACAAAGCATAATGATATCTACATTGTGTTTGACTGTCCACACCAAAAGATATCTGCTTGTTTCTTTGCATGAACGACGCTTTTTTCTCTTTCTTTTTCTCTTTCATACTCTCTCTTTCTCGTTCGTCTTGTTCTGGTAAAAATCATATTCTCGCGTTTGCCCCGCTCCCGTTTCAGAATTATGGTTTGACTGCCGACAGTGTGTGGATGCGTACATCGTGGTGTATTCTATTTAGATATTAAGTGGGTCTAGGAAGTATCTAGAATGAGTTTTAAACGGGCGGCTTGCCAAGGAACTGGATCTTGCCCTTCTCGTCAAAAACGGCATTATCGTCGCTGACAGGAACAGCCTTGGCCAACTCCTCGATCTCGATCGCCGACAACCCCATGGAGTCCCGGGGAATCCAGACACCGGGACATTTGGCCGAAACAACAGGCATATCGTAGGCATGTTTGTTGTCGGCCACCTCGGGATCTATGTAGTAGTGAGCAGGCAACAACTTCTTGGCCTCTCTGTAGTTCAAGAACACGTCGGGTCTGATGAATCTGACAATGGGGTTAGTCCATTTGGTCTTGCTGAAGTCCCGGTCGGCCAATAACGGCACGATGTCGGCGCATCCCTCGCCAGTTTCCGTCTCGGCGGCCAATGTCTGCTTGATCTCGGCTGCCTCCTTCTTCTCGTTCATCAAGTGTTCGTCCAGGTGGTGGCGATGCTTAACATCCAACACCTTGGTCTGGTACTCAGAACTACCCAGGAACGAAGCCGTGGTCGAAACTCCGTCCAACGCCTTCATGGCATCGATGGGGACCACCTTGACTAAGTTCCCAAACGCTTCCGAAATATGGATGTGACAGAAGGCCGTGGCGATAACCGCAATCAACTGCAACACAATAGGTCCCCAACCCTTACCGACGGCAAAGATCCCCAACATACAGATCTGGCCCAAGTATATACCGGTAAACGTTTGGAAAATGGCAGTAGGGTAGTGGGCACCTCTGGTGTCAGCGCATTCAACGAACACGTAGGTCAAGTTGTGGCAGTAGGTGATGTACACCAAAAAGAATGCAACCGTAGCAAACAACAAGATCATGGGAGATATGATACAGTATGCCAAAGTGATACAGGCCAATGTCGTGAAGATGGGGAAAGTGGTACCCCAAGCCATGGATCCCAACCCGCTGAATCTGTCCCACTTCTTTCTGACAGTGGAGTCAAGAAGGCGGCCCAAGATATAGTACAAGAACAACCCAACCACTTGCAATAATGAACCTCCAGCAACCGACAAACCCTGCAAGATGAGGTAAGAAATGTAAAAGTTAGAAGATTTTGGTAAACCGCCAGCCAAAATACTCAAAGCAGCCTCGGGTTTTTGGATAATCTGAGTAACAGTGGAGGTCGCCGATGAAGCAAGCGTAGTAACCAAGAAACCATTAACAATTTGGAAGCCAAAGTATGCCTGTTGGGTGAACAATTCAATGTGTTGAACCGAGGGAACCCCAGCAACCTTGGCCATCCCTCTAATGAACATGGGCAAAATCATCATCAAGAGAGATAACAAGATAGTAGGCAATAACCCGGTGACAAGACCCAACAACTTATCAGGCAATCTCAAGATCCATCTCAACCAGTGAAGTTTGTTGGTCAAGTAGGTGATGTTGGAGATGACACCAACAAAAGTGACTGGAATGGCCCACAACAAAATCAAGGCAACAATGGCAGCAAACGCCACGGCTCTTCTGGTTATTCTTTCCCACCAAAAGAGTCTCAAGTTGGCCCAGTGAACATGGCCGGGCTCTATCCCGGTATATGCTGGATTGAATCTCATTGGATTGTGATAAACGGTTGATTGGTATGCTATCTGGGCGTAGTACTGGTTTTCAAATTCAACAAAGAGCGAGTTTTTAGGTTTACTGGTTCTGAATCTCTTCTGCAACTTCTTGATTTCAGCGTTAAACTTAGGAATCTCTTCCAAACAGTATCTGATGGTATCGACCTTCTTGGAAAAGAATCCGTTGACCTTGTGACGGGGTCTCTTCTTTTCAGGAACATAGGCACTGATTTCGTCTACCGGTTCCAATACTTCGTTCTTTTTATCGGCTTTTAACTTATTCTTGACCGCAAGTTTCAATAACTTGTTTTCTGCAAGTTCCAACCGGTTAACCAAGGCATCTCTCTGTCTGACCTTGTGTTCCAACGTTCTTGCTGATCTGGCAACGTAGATTCGCTTGACCCCATCGAACAATTTAAAGAATTGCTTCTCGTCCAACATGGCGTCAGGGACACACTGGAACAACACCGTTCTGGAAGATAATGCCTTGGCATACTTGGGGGTCGACAAAACGGCACATCTCAACGAATTGTAAAAGTACAACTCACGGTAGAACACAAATATGACTATGCCGTAATAGACCCATCCAACAAACACATGGGCGTAGTATCTTCCGTGGTTATCGACGTTGGCAATAGACAATTGATCCAATCCCTTATTGCCCTTGCCCTTTGCTGCATTGATGGGCAACAAGATGATCCAGGTCAAAAGACCAAACATGAACGTCACCGCCATGACCAAGATGTATCTCAAGAAGAAGTAACCATCGAGCCCTGCCTGCTGGATGATAAACGAGTGTGGTTTGGTGAGCAAGATAAAGATCCACCGGAAGGGGTCCTTGGGAAGCGGCACAGGCTTCTTCTCTTCGGGAACCAAGTCAAACGACGACTTGGGCGAGTAAATTCTTTTGAATTTCAACCGGAGTACCAAGAAACACGAGACGAATATCCCACATAGAACCAAGTTTGCCACCAAGGTGGAGATGACGGCCGAGGTCGATGTGGAAGTTGCACTGCTGGCCATCGTAGACTATGTTTCACGTTTTCTTTCGCCGTCTAGCGCTCTATAAACACGGTAGGGACAGAAGAGAATGTTTTGTTTAGGTTTCTTCATCGCAATTATTTTTTAGGCGAGTTTTCTGTAATGCCAATCGGACCTACATGCAGAGGGAGACGAGGGAGAGTGAAACGGGTGGTGTACAGACGTTTCAGAGTCCCAAACCGAGTCATCTACGGGTGTGAGTTATTGCAACAGTCATATAGTGGATGTGGCTGTGCTTCCTACTTGATTTAAGGGGAAGGGGGGCGTTATTTACGGGATGGTTGCGCCGTGTAGCAGTTTAGCTTCTGTTGCCATGATGTAACAATCTGATTGAAATAGTGAGAAAATATTTTTCAATTCGTTCTTTTAGCATTTGGACCTGATCCGAATACAATTAACATAAATGCAAAGAATTGCATTCTCTCATTGGCTACAGAGCAGTAATGAGATGGATACTTACCATTCCAAACTACATTGGCTGTCTGAATTAAAAAACGGCGTTGCTTAGTATTGCCCTGAAAAATTTTTCTTGCTTTTGTCAAGACAATAAAAAAAGTGTTCGTGATCAGTTACATCATAGTTTGATCATCATAATAGCATACAATTGCTGGTGATTTCTACAGCTAAAATGTAAGATTATTTCAGAAATTTGTAGCATTTGTATGATTTTGCAGTGTTTGTAGGAATTTGTAACTTTTGCTAGACTTTACTGTATTTGTAAGAATGTTGTAGTGTTTTCGTTGATATTTTTAGATTTTCTTCCGTTTTCACATTTATATGATCCAAGAATGTTGCAACACTCTGAATAATTTAGATGAAATACAGAACAAGATTGATTTTGCTTATGATAATGATAGGTTAAAGACAAAGATCAGGACCGCCGTAACGTTTAAATCATTCAAGTTGAAACGTTACTATTCAAATGTAACGTGTCATTTTCGAATCAAGTCACGAGTGAATTTGCAACCAGGTTTCATCAACAAACGGTGGGTTGTATTATCGAGCTCTTTAGAAATCCTACCAAGCTCTGAGGTATGGATGTTTTCTTTCTCTACTTATGGTTGTTTGCCCCAATATGTTTCCAGTATTTCTACACCAGCACTAATTCTGATTCGGTGAGTGGATGCTGCGTATGCTCCCACAACACACATAAACAGACAAAAAATGTGGAGATTCTCAGATTTAATGACCTAATTGTGATCTCCAATACCTACCAAACAATTCTATGATACTATTTGAAAAGTCCTGTGGCCTTATTGGACTAATAGTACCAAATGTGCAAAGTGTTTAGATGAGGTTGGTCGTCCTAAAAATTTACACTTCCAGAAAGAGGCAACTTGGCCGAGTGGTTAAGGCGATTGACTCGAATATTTTCGGGCTATCAATTGGGATTTCCCGCGCAGGTTCGAATCCTGCAGTTGTCGTCATTTTTTTGGATCTTTTAATTATGTGCAGGGCTCATCCTATTATAGAAGAGCTATGGTTTGATAATTTAAAAAACTCAGTTTTTTATTTGCCTCCAATGGCCAAATCCAAGCGTATAAAGAAGAACAGCACGCCGCCCGACGGCTATGCGAAGGTAGAGCCAACGATAGTCAAGTTTCAGGCCCGCTTAAAGGCTGCCCAGCTTGGCGAATCGAAGATTAAACCACAACAATCGCTCTGGAAGATCATCGAGATCAACCACCAGGTGTCCCGTTACATATATGAGATGTATTACAAGCGCAAACTCATTTCACAAGAGCTCTACGAGTGGTTATTGCGACAACCGTACGCCAACGCCGACTTGATCGCCAAATGGAAGAAACAAGGATACGAGAACCTCTGCTGCATCAACTGTATTGTGAAAGACGAAAAGAACCACCGCAATACCTGTATCTGTCGTGTGCCCAAGGCGACATTGGAGGAAGACAAGGCCGATGTCGAGTGTGTAACGTGTGGATGCCGTGGATGTGCTAGTACGGACTGATAACCATAGATAACAAATTGTACATTAACATAATTATAACGACTAGTGTCTAGAGAAGTAAAAAACCAAAGACTAATAATACATAGCAAAATAACAAAGCAGGATGAAAGAAAAGAGAAGGTCCGCCACAAACTTAGTCGGTTTCGGTCGTCGACGAATCGCTGCGACTGTGGCTACCTTCTGTAGAGCTCTCGGAACTGAGATCGGCCTTCTTGAAGTCGTTGAAAAGGTTCCGACTCGAGTCGATGGTGCTGACAGAGTTGGATTTCTTCGAAAGCACCGGGGATTGATTGTGTGGATGGTCAAAGTTGCGCAAAATCATGTCGTCGTCGTCATACGAGTTCAAGATAGCATGGGTCACGCTTGAGTGGTGGTTTAGGATGTTGTTGTTGACTAAAGGCGAGTAGTAGAACTCTTCGAGGTACGATGGCGAGTTCCAGAGTTTTCTCATGATGGAGTTGGTCTGGGGAGTCCGCAAGTTGCGCAACGGTGTTCTCAACGCGTTGGACTTTGGAGTGCGCTGCAAACTTGATCCGTTGGGGAACTTATGGGCCAGGTGTGGATGGAGTGACGCGAGGTGGTTGGAAATAATGGGCGGGAGCGCGTTTTGTGTGGTGGTGGTGTTGATGAAATGCTGATGATAGATGTTGTTGGCTGGCGTCAACGGTTCCAATAAAGGACCGGTTTCGCTAGGGCGGATGGGCGACAACTCCAAGTTCGAATTGCAGCTGAATGAAGATGTGTAAGTCAAGTTCTTGCCAGCCAAAAGCGGTTTATTGGGCGACTCGCTGACAAGGAACTGCGGAGGATGTTGGTTGGTGTTGGGAGTCTTGGCCTGGGCCGAGTTGGGGTCCCACTGGCCAAAGGGTTCGCCGAGGGCATCTAGCCTGCGCTTCTTCAGCGGTGGGTCCAATATGTGGGTCATGTCTCCGTCATCCTCGTCATCTTCATTAGTGTCATTATAGGTGTAGCTGTATTCGTTGTCGTCATCATCATCGTCGTCGTTATTGTTGTGTTCATCATGGTTGTCGTTATCGTCAATTTCATCGTGTTTCCGCCTCTTTGCACTCGGAACATTAGGGGAAGAAGGGATAGCGTTCATGCTGCGCTTGGTTTCCTCGCGGAGGCTTCTGTACTTGCTGTTGGCCAAGTTGATCTGGTCCATGACTTCGTGGTACGAGCTCTTCTTGACGCTTCGGGACTTGAGAAACTGTTCCTCGTGGCCGTCCTTAATGCACCAGAAGTGGCCCTTGCCATCCTTACTCTTTTCGCCCTTGACAAACGCCTTGTTGAGGGAGAGGTTGTGGCGGATCGAGTTCTGCCATCCCACGTCCTCGCGTTTGTAGTACTTGAAGGTGTCGGAGATCCACTGGTAGATCTGCGACAACGGCAACCGCTTGTCTGGGTGGGAGAGAATCGAGATCCCAATGAGAGTCGCGTAGGAGTAGGGAGGTTTGTCTTCGGAGTCGAGATCAAACGACGTTTCCTTTGATTCCTTCTTGGGTTTCTTGGTTTTCTTCTTGGGGGCGTCGGCAAACGCAGATTTGGTCGTCTCGCCACCGGCGTCCTCTGATGAGAGCGAAAGCGACGACGTGGACGGGTTTATACACGCGGGTGGAGGAGACGACAACAGGTATTTGCGTTTGGCGGCTTTATTGGGCGAGGAAAACGCGGGAGAGAGCAACGCCGACAGCGACATGGCGGTGGTGGAGGCGGCTGTGGGCTTGGGGAGCGGAGTCTCGAACGATATGGACTTTTTTCTCATGGTAAACACGCTTTCGGGCGGCGTGGTCAACTTGGAGGACTTGTAGTTCTTTGACGTAGGGGTATCGGTGACTAGGGATCTTTCGCCCCTATATTGGCTGTTGTTATTGATGTGCTCTAAGGGCACTCTATCCGAGAAGATGTTTGACATCGTTTGACACGGTATCGG
The DNA here is from genome assembly GCA_003706535.2 of Teunomyces kruisii. Lineage (NCBI taxonomy): Eukaryota > Fungi > Ascomycota > Pichiomycetes > Serinales > Debaryomycetaceae > Teunomyces > Teunomyces kruisii. The sequence continues at coordinate 126,554 of PPLR02000014.1, forward strand.
GTAGGACAGAACAGTACTCTCGTGGTGGAAGTTGGTGGTGGTGGTGGTGGTAGGGCGGTGTGATGGGAGATTACAGTTTATATGGTACAGGTTAAAAAATTCGGGGAGCGTAAGATGTGGTCTTTTAGTATTTTGGGGGTTTGTGCGCATCTTATTATATAAGGGATTCGAAACGCGAATCGCGTCTGAAATTTGGCTACCGCGTCTTTCACGTGGAACACAAACATTCATTTCTGAATGTGTGCACAAAGTAGCAACTGACGTTGCTTTGTTACGGCGGATGCATCTTCCAAAGGGGTGGTGGTGTGGGACTTTCCGTGTGGCAGAAAGTCCACACCTCTTGTGGGAAACAAACAAGCAACACTTGCTTACTTTCTGCTAGTTGGTTCGCACTCGTAATTTCGCCGCCACCACGCCACGCTTCCGGCCCAAATCGAATCGATCTGGCTCCAGTTCTTTTTCTCTCATTTTCCTTCCTTTTTGCTGATCATACATCAGTTCCCGCCGTGCCTCTATGTGCAATCCACGGTGTTTAATCCCATTTGGGTAAATGATTTTTTTAGGGTGTGAAACACGGACTGCAGGTAATTTGCTGAACCGAACAAAAACAAAATGCAGAAAAAAAATAAACCAAATCATGACATGCTGATTCCGGCACATAAGTAAATATATCCACCTGCACATAGTGTATTTGTTGGTACTGCGGTTCTGGTATTTTACCACCCTACTACATCTTTTCCCAATCGTTCAATCACATAATCTCCAAGCCCAATGGACGATACCATCCGCTCCCTCATCCGGTTTGTTGCTCGGGGCTTCTATCTGACGCCGTACGTGCTCATTCTCGATGCGGTCTTGCTCCACTCGGTCCTATCCGAGGACGACTTGATCCACCTTCTCAGCATCAAGCGGAAAGAACTCCGGTCGCTCTGCAACAAGTTGGTGGACGACAAGTTGATGCTGGCACACATCCAGCGGGAGGAGAATGGACAGCAGCGGTTGATCACACGGACGTACTTTTTCATCCACATCACCGAGTCTATCGACGCCATCAAGTGGAAAGTGCATTCCATCGTCAACTCGCTTAAGCAGGAAATGACCCACTACGGCAATCCCCAGGGGTACTTGTGTCCGCGGTGTGGCAAGAAGGTGAGCCAGTTGGATGCGATCTCGATGTTGAACGACTCGAAGACCGACTTTGTCTGTGATGTCTGCGGTGGGTTCCTCATCGAAGACGATTCGAGCCAGCAGGCGTCGTTGCGCCAGGCCAAGTTGGAACAGTTGATGTTACAGGTGGATCCCGTCATTGGGTACCTCAAGCGCATTGACGAGTCGCACATTGAAGAGAACGACTTTGAGAGTGCGTTGGTCAAGGCCATTCCGGCGCAGTCGACGTCGTCGGGCTCGTACTCGATCTCGAACAAGATGTCGTCGAGATCACGCAACAACATGTCGTCGTCGCTCCAGAACGCCGCCTCCAAGGCGCAGGCCACGTTACACGTGTCCATCACCGCCAACGACGAGAACTACGAGCGGGAACAGGCCGAGAAGGAAGAGAGAAGAACTAAGTTGGAACAGAACGCATTGCCCTCGTGGCACTCCAACAGTACGGTTGGCCAGTCTACGTTGGGTAAGGTGGACGATGGCGATGAGAAGATGAAGGAAGAGGACGACGATGTTGTCGAGAACGACGTCAAGCCCGAAGTCAAGCAAGAATCCGCCGTGCCGTTTGCTGGAGCATCCAGCTCGGAGATCAAGGACAAGGAGGCCCAGGACGCATTACAGGAATACTATGCCAAGTTGGCTGAACAGGAGGCCGAAGAAGACGATGATGATGACGATGAGGACGATTTTGACGACTTGATATAGAGAAAGAAGTAGCAACAAAATCTCCCATCTCTCAAACAGTAGAAAGCTGTTTGATATAACAACACAAGAAAAGTTTAAAATCCTCAGACATGTCACATTTCACCAAATAATTCACAACACAAACTACAAGAGGGTCAAGTATCGCTATGAGTATGAGAAAATGGCTCTTGGTGCAGATGTTTGCGACAGTTTGAGCTGCAAATATAATATATTGACAATACTGATATACACCGTCTATAGTTACACCACTTACACAACGCTACACATTTACACATATCTCTAGTCCTTTGTATCTGCATAGTTTGTGCCAACTGTAGTTGTTGTTGTTGTGCCAACTATGCCGTATTTGTACTAACGTCTTGTGAGTCATCGTGGTTGCCGCGTTCTGTGGAGATCGATCGCGGCTTTATTCGTTTCCGTTTTATCGCACCGGCCCTTTATCGCAGTCGGAAATGAAAAATTTCCTCTTCTCCACCAAATGTCCAAAGATACAGTAAGTAAAGTGTTTGTTGAGTAGTGGTTATTAGTTTGTTGGAGTTTGTACTAATGTCAGAAACCCGATCCATTGAAGTCGTTTGTGGCTGGCGGTACCGCAGGAGCCATCGAGGGTGTCATCACCTATCCATTCGAGTTTGCCAAAACCCGGCTCCAGCTCGTCGACAAGTCGTCCAAGTCGTCGCGGAACCCGTTGGTATTGATCTATAACGTGGCCAAGACCAACGGTGTGGGTTCGTTATACGTAGGGTGTCCTGCCTTTGTCGTGGGCAACACCGTCAAGGCATCGGTACGATTCCTCGGCTACGATGCCATCAAAGCAATGTTGGCCGACAAGAACGGCAAGTTATCGGGACCACGTGGTGTCATTGCCGGGTTGGGTGCCGGTTTGTTGGAATCTGTGGTGGCAGTGACGCCTTTCGAAGCCATCAAGACCGCATTGATCGACGACAAGCAGAGCCCAAAGCCCAAGTACCAGAACGGCTTGGTCATGGGTTCCGTCAGACTTTGCAGGGACATGGGCTTCAAGGGCATCTATGCCGGTGTGGTTCCAGTGTCCATGAGACAGGCAGCCAACCAGGCCGTGAGGTTGGGCTCGTACAACTCCATCAAGTCGATGATCCAGCAGGCGCTGGGAATCAAGCCCAACGAGCCGTTGAGCTCGGTTGCCACGTTTGCCGTGGGTTCTTTTGCCGGTATCATCACTGTGTACTCGACCATGCCCATCGATACTGTCAAGACCAGAATGCAAGCCCTCAACAGCCCTTACACCTCCACCATCAACTGTTTCGTCCGCATCTTCAAGGAGGAAGGCTTGTTGACCTTCTGGAAAGGTGCTACTCCAAGATTGGGCAGATTGGTCTTGAGTGGAGGCATTGTGTTTACCATCTACGAAAAGATGCTTGTGCTCATGGCATAACTTTGTCGTCCTACTTGTATATTATCCCCAAATAAAAATTCCTATATCTTTCCTAATTATTATCATTCCTGCGGATGGTCCGTGGCCTCGGTGGTGGATGTCGTGATAGGTGCTCCTGGGGGCAACAAGATGACTCTTTCCATCTGCTTCACCCGGTAAAAGTCCGCCACCGACTTGATCGACACGAATAACCCAAACGCAATCAATCCATATGCAAAGTAGGGAGTACTGTTGGTGTTGGCAAGAAAGCCGGCACCATGCTGCTGAAACAACCCCGAGTTGTATCCGTCGGTGTGGTCACTGTGCACCGACGTCGACTTGGAGATATCGTAATCGTTGGGGTCCAGGGGCTCGTACCGGCTGGGCACACGGTCGGCGTGGCCAAAGTTCGAGGGAACCATGCTGTATCCGGTCACCACAAACGTGATCCCCAAACCGGCCCTCAGGCCCTGCTTGGCCGCATGCGACGTATGTAAAAGATAACACAAGATAAACCCCACGTACTGAAATGCAACCGTCACCAACCCGTTCCACACGTAGCTGGCTATGTTCCCCACGGGTAAGCCCTCGACAAACACTTCATCCTCGTACATTGGAGTAATCACCGTCGATTCCCAGTATTCCGGCGTGGCGTCGGCTGCAGCCTCCTCATACGACGGAGGGTGCGTTTCTTGTTCTTGTCTGGTGGCCTCGGTATCCGGCTTGGCCATCAAGTTACGAAACACACCGTCGGTGCCCTGTCCAACAAACCTGCCAGGAGTGTTTGATTGCATTCGGCCCGTTGTAAGCCCGTTGTTGATCCGTTCATAAGTTTGCTTGATGGGGACCAAGTGGTTAAATACGTTAAGGATACGTTCCCGGGTAGTCATTCTGGCCGTACTCACCTGCAGCTCCAAATCGGTTTCTGAAGATTCCGGCTGCTCCACCGGCTCACTGTTGCTCCTTCCTTCTATGGCTTGGTGGATGTTTCGGTCGATTTCCGACGCCACCGAGCCTACTGAATCGTCCCGAACTAGACGGGTATCATCGCGCGACGTTTCGTCCATATCCAGTCCGACATCATCCTTGTATTCACCGGAGTCAAACGAATCCAACAAGCGATTATCTTCGACGTTGAGCTCTTTCATCTGGGTCAAAGTTAGTAATCATGTTTAGGGGTCGGTGGTATCGGGAGAACCAGCAAGCTTGCTGGAACAAACACCAACCAGTCCCAGGAAAAGCCAGGGACAACTTTATCAAGCATACATACTCTTATATGATCACCCATTCCGTGAACGTTTAATGTTTTTGGATAACAAACACGGTACTGGAGTCGTGTGTTCTGTTTAGTTCCGATAACGGTTACACAAAAGGGGCAGTATTGCGTATACGCAGGAAATATGCACCAAGACAAAAAGTTGCAACTTTCTCGGCTCTTGCCAACAAAAATCCTGAAATGCACGGGGCTGGGTCTTTTTCTATAGACAAGGTATGTGCTGAGCACTGTCAAGCGAGAATTTAGTTTCCAGGTTGTATCTAGATGTTTTTGGCTATGGCTTTTGTATGTCTATTTAGAGTTTGGTTGCATTCTCAATGAATGATGCTTGCTCGTTCGGTCGTTTCGCGATATCCGGTTTAAGGTACCGGCCGGAACTAGTGCTGGTTTTAATCATCAACTGTATTTAACTTTCTACCTAGAGAAGGTGCCAAGAAATGCAGTGGTTGGATATAGAACGCTTTGACTGCTACCGGCATTGATGTCAAAAAACTGTAGCAAATCCGATTTGGAACCCGAGATTTTTTCAGTACCAAAGACGAATGCTTCGCTACCGTTGTCTTCTAAGTGTATTCCATGGGGATTAAAACAACCAACTTCTCGCCATGGGTCTCATTCCGTGGCCCCACTAATACTACAAAAGCATGGGTGATTCTTCATTTTGACCCGTTCTTTTGCCACGAGAGAAAGAATATCTTATGCAGGGTATTGCAGTACTTGTTCGATGAAAGGAGAGAAACTCCTCAATGTATGACTGTACAGACCTATTCAGTGCACGCCTTAAACTGTTGCATTCACACAATGTTCCTACAAATACTTCATTTTTCAGTCTATTCAGATGGGGAGATTGCATGAATAAGCTTTTTAGTCAGTTATCCAGTTCCTCCATTGTTGAAACAAGATAGATGGGATTGTAAAATGGGCACGAATAATTCCACCCACCCCGCGGGCCAAAAGCCTCCATGACACTGTTTCAAGAGAGAAGTAATATTTAATTATTTGCCTGAGGCTTATATTGTGATGCCACACATCCTTCGAGTCATCGTTTTCACAATTCAGCATGAAACGGCGACCTTTGCTTATTCACATGGCCGACGTATTCCGGTTAAGTTCCTTTTATCTCCTTCTCTTTGCCTGCAAAAACCTTATTTTTAGACATCTTCTACACAACTGGTCCAATGAAGGTTGCAATCTGGGATTTTTTCAGCTCAGCAGTACCGAATGGGGATATATTATGTGGGTGCTGATCAATACCACACTTCAATTGGCCGATATTACAACGACCATGTGTGTAGATCAGTATGGAAAATTATTACTAAAGATGACGGAAATGTTTGTTTCCAAATCGGGCACTTCCAACCGGTATGCGACGCGACCCGAAACCTGGCTCATATACCCTCTCAGCCGGTTTTTGGTCTATCTTTAGACACTGTACAACCTACATATATTTATCGGTGTCAAGAAGTGTAAGATATTTTGAATATTCTTTGATATTCTCTAGTTTGTTCTTTATTTGATCTGGGGTTGGCATTTTCTTTTTTGCGGCAATACCAGCAGTTTGGTGGTTGTATGGGTGCCACAGTAAATATTCAGCCTTCCCACAGTTTTCCTCAACCCGACCCGAAGGAATAAAGTTTTGGGGCAGATAGTGATTTAGAAAAATGGGGTATAAAGGTTTGGGTGAAATTCCCGTTTCATATCCTCTGATTCCATAAGATAAATGTCTGAATCTGAATCTGCTGTACATTTGTTGAGCCAGGGTGCTGGTTATGGTGTTTTGATTGGCGTTGGCGCCCTTTTTGCAGGCGGGATGATCCTCACCACAAAATTGTTGCAAAAATACCTTAACGAAAATGCTAATTCGACTGAAGGATTTTCGGTTGCCAATAGATCCGTCGGTACTGCTTTGACCACCTCCGCTGTCTATTCGTCATGGTCTTGGGCTACTGAATTACTTTGGGCTACCACCATGGTGTATTACTATGGTGTTCAGGCCTCTTACTTTTATGCTGCTGGTTTAGCTATTCAAATCGCCGTGATGGCTACTATTGGTATCCATGCTAAGAAGAAGATTCCTACTGCACACACCTCGTTGGAAATTGTTGCATTGAGATATGGTACTGGCTGCCACTTGTTGTTTATGTTTCTTTCGTTGGTTAACAACATCATTGCCTGTTCATCGATGATTCTTGGTGCTGGTGGTGCTATTTCTATTATTGCCGGTAATTTAAACATCGTGGCCAGTTCTTTCCTCATTCCTTTTGGTGTTTTACTCTACACTGTGGTTGGTGGGTTGAAGGCTACTTTCTTGACAGATTACGTCCACACTTTGATCTTGCTTTTGGTGTTATGTTACATCAATACTGCCGTTCTCACCTCTGAGAAGATCGGGGGTCTTGAAGGCTTGTACAATTCCATGGTAGAATACGACTCCAAGAGACACATTGCAGGAAATTTCCAAGGGTCTGCTTTGACCGGAAAATCCCAGGGCGCTATTTTCTTTGGTTTAATTTTAACTGCTGGTAATTTTGGTTTAACTGTCATGGATTCTTCATTCTGGCAGAAGACCTTTTCCTCCAACGTCAGATCCACCGTTCCCGCCTACTTGACTGCTTCCGTTTTAATTTTTGCCAACCCTTGGGCCCTTGGTGCTATTATCGGTAGTGCCAGTATAGTTTTAGAAAACACTCCAAGTTTCCCTACTTACCCAAGAAAAATGACTGACTACGAACTTAACTCAGGTTACGTCTTACCTTACGTGTTGAAGGCCGTGATTGGTGACAAGGGTGTTGGTGCTATTTTATTGGTCATTTATATGGCCGTTACCTCTACTGTTTCTGCCCAAATGGTTTCTGTTACAAGTATCACCACCTTTGATATCTACAAAAAGTACATTAACCCTAGCGCCAAGAACAAGCAAATGATTAACATCTCACATTTTGGTGTCGTCTTCTTTGGTCTCTTTACTTCGGGTTTTTCGGTTATGTTGCACTACGTCGGTGTGAACATGACTTGGATGGGCTATTTTGGTCCAATGATTTCGTGTCCGGGTGTTATTCCAATGATTCTCACTATCACTTGGGATAGACAAACCAAATACGGTGCAGCAGCTGGTGCAATTTCTGGTTTGATTGCTGGGTTTGGTACTTGGGTTGGTACTGCCCACCATTTTTACGGTGCAGTTACCATTACTACTCTTGGTTACCAATTGCCCTCGCTTTACGGTTCTATTGCTGCCCTCTTCACTCCTGCTCTCGTTAGTATCGTCGTCAGTCTTGCTTTCCCAAGTAAGTTTGATTGGAATAAGTTGCAAAGCTCTGATCTTATTGTCAATGATGATTCAGATTCAAGCTCTGCTGTTGAAGTTGTCCAAGTTGAAAAGCTGCTTGATGAGTCGGACGAAAAGAACCTGACTGATGCAGTCGAGAAGAACTTGTCCAGTAATGAGTCGTTTTCGGAAGCCTTGGAACTACATGCAATTTCTGAAAAGGAATTGGACTTTTGGATCAAGATTGCCACTGGTGCTACTATTTTCATTCTTTTGATCACCTGGGTTCTTTGGCCATTACCATTATACAGAGACTGGATCTTTACCAAGGCATACTTCCAAGGTTACGTTGTTGTCGGGCTTATTTGGGTCTACACTGCACTTTTGGTAGTTGGTATCTGGCCTCTTATTGCCGGGCGCAAGTCTATTGCGATAGTTTTCAAGGGGATTTACAGAGATTATATAAAGAGAGAAAAACGTTAAATTTTTTCTTCGGTTTTAGATTATATTAATACATTATTTTTTGCAGCCATTAACAGTTTCTAACCAAGACTTAAAAATACATTATTAATATTATTACATACTTCTTGCACTATTGTGGCAACTTTATTGAGACATAGAAGCGACCTTGGACAGGGTCATGATGATACTTGACCCTTTTAACTGGTGCAGGTGGTGGGCGAACATAATTTGGATTTTTCACTTGTGATTTGTTCACCATTACCTCGGTGTACTCGTAGATGTCGGGAACACCCAAGTCTACAGCTCCCGGTAAAATACTTGAAGGAGCAGGTGTCCGGAATGTCTTAGGCATATCCGATAAATCAGGTAAAACAGGGCCACCTCTACCTGTATGGAAAGCTTGTCTTCTAGATGTGGTCCCTCTTCCGGTGCTGGTCATAGCAAGCAGATCTTCATTATAATTGTGTCTTCTCTTACGACGACTTTCTCTTTCAATTTCTTTGTCAAGTCTCTCAACTTCAGATTGAGTCAACTTGACTAAAGATGGAGTATAGTCCGCAACTGTTGTTGGGTTTCTTAAAATGGAGAAAAAGTCATCAACAAGACGCGAATCCGATGAAGATAACCTTAAAGCTGGCAACAAATGACTTTTTATCTCATCTTCACGTACAGGACTTCCATCAAAACTGTATCCCACCAAAGTCAATGCTCTATGATAATATTGTGTCTGCTCTCTGATGGTGTGAGCAATTGCAGTCGTGAACTCGCCAGGTAAACTCAATTCATCACACATGCACAACGCAAAGTCTTCAGGATCATTGTCTTCAAAATTTAAAAGATCCCATTCAAACTGGTCAGTAAGCTGAGTATTGTTGATGGTGATATCAATTTTGATTGGAATACGCAATTCACCCATTGTGCTGAGAGGTCTTTTCAGGTATTCACTAATTTGTTCTTGAATAGATTGTAATACTGTTTCATGAAATGCCTTGGGGATAAACTTGTAGTCATCAATCAATTGGCGAGAAAAGCTTTCAAGGGATACTATCGCTTCATTCAAATCCCACAAGAAAGTATCACGCAACTTGAATCTATCCCTTTCTTGGTCAAATTCCAATCTGATAGGCACCAAGTTCTGTGGCTTTTTCAAGTTTCTTAATACAGTCTCGTTTATAATTCTATCTGGGAAGTCTCTTTCTGGCAACAAAAGCTTTGTGTTCACATTGGTAACACCATTCCCATAACCTTGATAACCTTCTCCCCAAATGCTATTGTTGTATTGACCCTTGCTCGATACATTGATAGCATTCATTCTCAACTGTTTAATATGGTTGTATGAGGTTATGTCTTTACCGAGTTTTTCCATGAATGTTTTGTTGTCGTTTCCTTGTCTCAACAACTTACTTATATACTTGGAATCTTTTTGAATCAAGTCCTCGTACTTTTTAATATCAACTGGGACCTCTTTTCCTTCCAGTTCCAACTTTTTCGACCATTGATCCAAACTTGACAAGTTTCTCAATGGAACCTTATTAAAAATTTCACTTGACACTTGAAGACCAGCTGTAGATTCCTTTTGGAAATATGAAAGAGTGGAAAGTGACTTTGTCATTGCATTTGGAGTAAAACCACTCTCAAATTGCTGTTGGGCAACTAATGTAGGGTTAATTTGAGGTGGGGGTGGTTGTTGTGGTTGAGCAGATGGTAACGGACCTGAACCTGGCTGAGGTACCGGGCCAGCTCCTTGTACCGGACCCGGCCCTGGTACTGGAACTTGCCCTGGCCCTGGCCCTGGAACTGCTACATGCTGTTGCTGGGGGTGTTGTTGTTGTCTTTGTTGAAGTAAAGCTGCTTGTTGCTGGGTAAGTTGGCCTCCTTGTGGAGGAGATTGTTGAGGTAACTTTTGCTGAGGCATTTGCTGATACCTCTGTGGAATGCCACCCATATTCTGAGGTATCTGTTGACCAGGTATTGGTTGTGGAACCTGCTGGGGAGGTAATTGTTGGTTTAGTTGACGATTAATCAAAGCAGGGTTTGGTGGTTGTTGTGGGATATGTTGCATCTGTGAAGGTCCCTGTTGGGGTGGACCTTGGGAAATACCTTGTTGCTGTAATGCCTGCTGTCTTTGAAGGTAGTTTCTCATTAATTCCTGAAACTGAGGACGACTCTTCAACTGTTGAAGCTGCTGGGGAGGTAAGCTAGCAAGGAACTGGGGCGTTAGCACTGGAGGTGCTTTTTGTTGGGCCTGTTGCTGCTGTTGATGTTGCTGTTGTTGTTGCTGTTGTTGTTGCTGTTGCTGTTGTTGAAACGACCTCATCTGGTTTGCCCCATTGTTGGGCTGCTGGTGCTGATTGAAGTTCATTCCTACCCGTATAGTTCTACTGGTTCGCGTACAGTAAAGTTGTTTATTTCGGGTTCAATTTTTCAAACTTTTTGGTTACGCCACGACCAAATATCCAAGGTCTCCAACATATAATATACAATTAAAAACTATACAAGAATCAATACCACTTTTCTAATTAGTCATAAAATCAAAGATCGAGCCCATATTGACGAATCTTCTACCACAATCTGCTAAGTACTTTTCCACCACCTCTTGACAATGGCCAAACAATTCTCTGTTTTGTTCGGCCAAGGCTTCCACCTGACCAGAAGCTAGCTTCACAAGACCCTTTGTATCATCATAAATCGGTCTCAACGTGTTTTTCTTAGCCTTATCCACGTCAAAGACCGATTGGAAGTAAAGCAATTGGTTGTAGAGAGCCTTGTCGCTATATTTGTACCTCATGACACCCTTACATCCATGAGCTTTCCCAGACGTCCCAATACAACGCTTACCGTAGACCGAGATTTGTCTGGTGGTGATTCCACACGCAGAGTCATCACATACAACCCATCCAGCATAATAGAGGGCAATGTGATTTCTTATGGTGGATTCAAGTTGTGCTGCAATTTTCAATAGTGGGAAGTTGTAGTTGCATTGTGAACAAGTAATTCCGTTAAAGGTTACATTGTACTCCTTGGATGCAGTTATTCCTCCAAATCTAAACTTATTTCCACATTTACAACCCAAAACCAAGAAGCTGGACTGTCTGAATCTCTCAGTATCACTAATATTAGACTCAAGGGGCATAATTTCACCATCGGCTTCATTCTGCTTTACCCGTAATGAATATCTCTTGGTGTCAATTCCCAACGAAGTGGCAATACGCATCATGTCAATCCCTTCTATTCTTTCAACTAATCTTTCCACGGGAGAGTAGATTTGCTTCTCAAGATAGAATAAAGCATCTGGTTTCAATCCACTCTTGTTGTTGATCAATTCTTGGACAGCTCTAGCTCTTTCTGCAGGGTTTGCTTTGTCATCGTCATTAGCTGGCGCAGTTATGACGTAGGTAATCACACTACCAGCCTTGATGACTTTACCATCAGCTCTCAATCTTAAGGCGACTTGAACAGGTGGCATGGTCTTACCGTTAGGATAGTTGGAAGGGTCCTTAGACAACTTGGTGTTGATCCTGAATTTGTCAACAGGAATCTCGTTGGCTTTGATTTTTTGGGTCATGTCTTCCAAGTACTGGTAAACCTCGCCCAATGCTTCTTCAGGATCCAAGTCGGATAAAACTTTAAGCAACACAAAGGTGGAGATGTCTTTGGATAACTGACAATACTCACGACGTCTCATGTCCAACCCCTTAACTTCTAAAGAAGTAACTACTTCGCCCGTAGCCTTGTCTATGGAAGCATTCATTGCAGCGTACTTCTTCTTGGTGTGAAGTAACAATCTTTTGAATAAGTTGTCAATGTCAATCTCTAAAAGTTTATAACGCTCATTGACTTGGACTTTAAACTCTTCACCAATCTTAATGGCTTCCTTGTAATCCTGGACACCAGTATCAATCATGACGGAATCGGTGTCACCATAAACAACTCTCAAACCCACAGATTCAGCCAATTGTCTAGTATCCATTAAAATCTCTCTACCTTTGTTGGTAACCAACATGGCTAAGGGCTTAGCGTAAAATCTCGAATTCACGTAACCCAAACAACCATACATAGAGTTGGCAGTCAACTTCAATGCTTGTTGTTTAATATCATACTGTGCCTTTTGGAATGGAGTATTCTTGGGGTCTTTCAACAACTTTTTAACTTCACGACGACGAGAAACCAATGTGTTCAACAATCTTGGTAAAACACCTTGTGAAGAATCTTTCTCGGGAATAACGGGCATATCTCTGTCTTCGTCCAAAGATCGATTGAAAGCATCTCTTTCCACTGTAGTGAAACAAATGTTAAATTCCTGAATAATACTTGGGTACAACGAATTGAAATCCATAACCAAAATATAGTTTTTGTGCAAACCCTTTTCTGGTTCGAAGACCAAACCACCTTGATACTTGGGCTTCTTATTCGAAGTAACAGTTGTGGCGTCATCTTCGGTAGCTTCGATTTTGGCTTGCTGCTGGTGATTGGTGTTCTTGTGAAACTTATCTTCTTTATCAGGGACAATATAATTGTTTCTGGTAAATTCGTGCAACAAAATGAACTCATTTCTACCAGCTCTGGTACCGCTCAATGTATGTGACCAAGCATTACCGGCAATATTTGTCAATTGCTTTGATAAGGATAAAATTTGGATGGCAAAGGAAATCTCTGCAGTAATCTTGACATTCTTTTCATTTTCCTTCAATGCTAAAAGGAAAAATAAGGCGTCCTCTGCATACTTTGGATCTTGAAAGTTTATTTCCAAGGGAATTTGTTTCTTGTTGCAAACAACGTCATACATTTCACTCAAATCCCAGGACTGGCACTTGGATGTCAATGATTGACCCAATTCGTTGGCAATATCACACAATAATCTTCCCTGGAATATTTCTCTTATGTGACGGTTATTAAATCCACCAGAACCCTTACCAAACTTATCGGGCCATGCTTTTCTATTACGACGACCGAATGTGGACCAGGTGGTGACTTTTAAATCATACATCCGGTGAACCAAGACATCAAGCGAGATATTTTCCAATCTATGGCCGATGAACACGTCTGGATCATTCTTTTTGACTATTGCTGCAAGACAGTTTAACAATACCTTTTCGTTTGGACAGATCCTGAGAGCGAAGTTTTGCTTTTGGGCCATTTGGTTCAAAGATGGAGGAGCAGATACTGAGCCAACTGGCCGCACCAATGTTATCACCTCGTTGGGCTGAAGTTTCTCGTCGATTGGAGCATCTTGAGGTACATCATAGTAAGTAGCAACCGAAACCGATACAACCTCCTGTTTGTTTTGTTTTACGTTCATCAAAGTCTGCACCGAGATAGACGTTAAAGTTAAACTTGGAGGTGGAGGAGCCTTTTCGTTAATTGGCTTGATAAATGTAGGTGATTCAACTGCAACTTCGACTTGACAATGGGAAGTGTTTTGTATTGCGCTGAAATTACCATTGGAAATTTCTAACCAGCAGGGACCCATGATGTTTCTTTGCAACACAAAGGCTTCAAAGATATTGGCATTAGTTCCGAAAACCTGACTGAAAGTCTGACCTTCTAAGTTTGAAGGCATAACTAAATATCTGTTCTTGGGCGTCTTGAAGGGCAACAACACTTTCAAGTATTCCGCTTCCTTGGGAATTCCGGGGAATTCAAATGCATATTTCATAGTCTCTGGTTTAGCTTTCAATTGATCTAAGTCGTAGTTATTCAACAACAACGGAGCAATTTCCTGGTGAACGTCAAGAGCAGTCACTGGATCGTTTTCGTCCTCTTCGTCGTCCACTTTTCTGAACTTCCTTGGTAAAAAGTACAATTCCCTGGCCAAACCTCTGACTTGTACCACACCAGAAACGAGATTACCCTCCCGGGTAAGAATCTTTCCAAACAAGAGCAAGGACGAGTCGACTTCGCAATAATCGAGCCAAAACATCTTGAAAGAGTTGGAATCACTCGAGTCGACAATCAATTCTTCTTCCAACTTTTCGGTATGGCTGATTATCGAATGTTCAGTCGGTCTTGAAGGCGACGATAAAGGAATGTCGCTGGCCTTGACGGCAGAGAAGTTGCTCACTGTGTTCTTGTTGGGCGCAGCGGCCCTTGGTCTTCTTGTTACCACGACATCGTCCTCGGAGTCATCGTCTTCGGACTCTTCTTCTGACTGTTGTTTCACTGCCGCGTCAACTGTAGAAGGTGCTGGATCTTGGTTTTCCTTCTCACTGTACTCGATTGGTTCGTCGTTGGTCTTGATAGGAGACGATGGCTGATCAAGATCAAGAGACAAATCGGCTGAATCGTCATATTCAAACTTGGGTTTCCTTTCTCTCTTGGTTGATGTGGAGAAACTGAAGGCTGACTTGACCTTTTTCTTGGTGGTATTGTTGGAGGAGGGGCCAAATGGTGTTTTCTTTTGCTTCTTGGCTGGAACCACGTCATCAAAGTCGTCAAGGATGTCGTCAATACTGGCATTAATCTTTGGCTTTACCACAGGAGTTGTGGTTGTTGCTGGTTTAAAGAAGGAGTTGATCTGGGCGGTTTTGACGGCCCTGATGGGCTTGTGGTCCTTTTTCCTCTTTCTGCTCTTTGGGCCCTCATCTTCGTCGGAGTAGTAGTTTGGTCTTGTGCTGTCATCCCATTCGTCTGCACCGTTATCGACGTAGCCTTCGCCGTCGTCGTCAACGATGAAATCATCGTTCATGAGTTGGTTTCGTTTGTGTTGTCTGTATGTGTCTTCGTCCACCTCGTCGTAGATTTCGGTAGTAGCGTCATTCTTGTGTTGAACACTGGTTCCTGCTTTACGGGCTTCGCGGAGCTCCTTGAGCTTGTCACGTCTGGCCTTCGACAGCATGGTGTGGGAGAAGAAGAAGCGGAACAGTTACGAATACGGTTGAACGCGTCTCAAATCAGAAACGCGTAGTGCAAAAAAATAGCGAGTCAAATTCTGGCAATAGTAATGCGAACGAACCACGGGACCAAAGTATAGACGAGAGCAGTAACTACAAAACTACCGCACAAACAAAAGTGCAAGTAAAAGCACAAGCAAAAGTACAAGTGTTGTAAGAGATTCGGTTTATGTTTGGTTGGTTGTGGCGGGTTGTAGTTTTGAGAGTGTTGTATGTTTATTTCTAGATCTAGATGAGTCTATTGGCCATTGTAGGAGAATCTACCGGGATTACAGCACAACTTACCGTAATGAGCGACTTGGTTTTGGTGGTCGAGGAGACTTTTTTTGGTGCTGGTTTCTCCTTGCTGTTTCTGCCATGGTAAAACGTTATTAAACAAAGTAGACGTTTCGCAATGCACACACTTGTTTTACTACTCTCTCTATGTACTGGTAGTGAATGATGGCACGGGAGCCATATGTACATGACGAGATTGTGATTGTCTTTCTTGTAGTGTTGTCGAATCGTTGTCACCGTTTATTTTTGCGGCAATTGAGAACAGGCATAAGAGTCTAGCCAACTTCACTCCACTATTGCGTCAATCTTTCTTGTCAACATCGTCTAGTTCATTGTGACTCATATATATAAATACATATATAGATATAAAGGATACAACCATAGTTTACTAACTGTTTGTATTTCTAGAGTGTTTATCCATATCCTACTCTCACCCGCCACAGTGTGCTCCTAGTCGCACGCTTTTTTAAACGACCCCAGAACATCGCCTCCGTCCCACACCAAGGATGTCGTTTGCCAACTACGACCTAGAGGCACAGAAGACCACCAAAGATGACAACAACCAGTCCGAATTGGATGTGATAATGGAAAATGCATCCACCCAGCTCCAGAGCTTTGGCAGCTTGGTATCACAGCTAGACCGGCAGAGAAAACAGCTTGGGTCGAAGCGTGACTCGGTCCAACTAAGAGACGACATAGACCAGCTAATACAGAAGACGAGAGACTTGGAGTCGGCCATAGAACATCTCATTGCATCCATCTCGCTGTTGATAAATAAACGCCAGGACCAGCTGGGGCCCATCGAAGTAACAAACCGCCAGGCCGTGATCAAGGACCGGCTCGTCAGCGAGTTCTACGACCTCCACACCCGTTTCCAGAAGGCCATCCGCCTTTACGAAGAAAAGAAGAGACTGCAACCCATACGGGACCGTATTCCGGTAGAACATAACGAAACCACGCCGTTGTTGGCGGAAGATCTTCTGTCGTCGCAGATCCAGCAACAACAACAGATAGACGAATCCATCGACGAATCTGAGCTCCAGTACCATGTGCTCTTGACAGAGGAAAGAAACCGCGAGATTGAACAGGTGGCACAGGGAATCACCGAAGTCAATGCCATATTCAAGGATTTGGGCCAGTTGGTATCGCAACAGGGCGAACAGTTGGATACAATCGAAGACAATGTGCTTCAGCTACACGGTAACACCCGCCAGGCAGAAAGAGAATTGACCAAGGCCTACGAGTACCAAAAGAAGAAGGGTAAATGGAGCTGTATTCTTCTTGTGGCGTTGACAGTGTTCATTTTGGTTGTTGTATTAGTAGTAGTTAGTTAACATAATAAATAAATTGACAATTGTAAAAAAAAATCCGTATTCCCGTCCCGTTCCAAATGTATCCTTCGTCGTCGATGATTCATGTCATCTAGCTGTAATATATTCATACCATCTTCCTATAATCATGTGTTTTAATGTTACTAATCCAAACTTTCCAAGTCTAGGTCGGTTTCTTCATCGTCATCTTCGTACTCGAATTCTGTCGAGTCTGGGGTAATGGCTCCGTCGCTGTCGCTGTAGGCAGAATAGGCGGTGGTGGCGCCGGTGGTTTCTCGTATGTGTTCGTCCGATAACTCGCCTGCCTCGAATCCGTCGGCATAGACGTTGGAATGCTTGATCTTTTCCAAGTGTACTCTACAAAGATCAGCTCCGCGCTGGAGCACCGCTTCCGTGGCCTCCAAGATCTTTTCCTTGTTGTTGATGACGGCAATGGTGGCGCCCGTGAGTGCCCCCACAGTGATGGCAAGCTTGACAGATACAGGGACTTTGTTGTTAGTTTTATTGTTCTCCATTGGATATAGCGGCAAATGGTTTACGTACTCAAAAACGGCATTGGTTGTGAAGTTAGGGGTAGATCAATGGGTGGCGCGGCGATTGTAGGGAAGGGACGCGGAACCCCACCACTATACAGGAGATGACATGTGACATCGTGCTGCCGGTTACGGCCTCCATACAAGTATGACGTTTCATATCATGGGCACTCCTGTGATATTCACGAACGTTCAAACTAGATATATCACCAACTCGTGTACTTGCACAAATGGCTTCCATTCATAAAATTTTCAGCACTTCAAGGTGAAGAGCGCCAGAGGTACGTGAAAAATATTGTTTTCAATAGGGCGCTGAAAATGTACGAATTTCCAGAATACAAAGTATGCAACGAATCCATAAAGTACAAGATAGGTCTGCTTAAACAATGTGGTTTTTTGGAGAGACAACATTTCTTTAAATAGAGCATATTTAATGACAATAAACGCTAGCAAAATCAACTACAATAACGATTCAATGAATGTTTTAGGAGGTTACTATTCGCATCATGATTTGAATGTGCGTATTTCATTGCAAAAACACTGAATGCCACCAAATAAACCTGCCCCGCCGCATCCCACCTCTTCTAATAGCCGGATTTTCCCCTATTCCAAGTTGCCGATAAGAAACTGGGGCTGAACCGGGCGCCATAGCGGTCCCCGGGTCAGAAAAAATGTGTCATGAAACGATGTGACTCGTAATCGCACATCTTGCTTACAAATTCAAAGCCCTGAAAGCTGCGAAATACGACGGTTTTTCTTGGTTCCGCGGGATGACTCAACCAGCTGTGCATATATACATGGTGTATATATATAGGGGCACGGTAGCGCCGTCCCGAGATCGCACCGATCTGTCACATTTCTTCTCCACCTCCACCTCCACTTTCCAGCAACACAGCCATGGTGGTCATAGAGAGGCAATTGTCCATCAGTGAACAATTCTACCGCTTGAGAACAAAATGCAACTTCTACACCAACTTCCAAGTCACCGCGACCTACTCGCAAGACATCACCAACATTGAGCTCTTGTACAAAGTGCTCCGGAAAACCGTATTGGACTACCACATCTTGGTATGTGATGTGGTCGAAGATGCCGATGCCAAGGGCGAGTACCGCTACAAGCCCATCGCGGGTGCAAAATTGGGCCAAATCGTCGAGTTCTACGACAACGAAGATGAATACTTGACCGATGGTGCCATCAACGAAACGTACATGAAGTTCCTCAATGAAATCACGTTTGCCCATGGCTTGGGAACTCCGTTGTTCAAGGTATTCTGTCTCGGTAAACATACCATCTCGGTCATTTTTGAACACACCATCGCCGACGGCATTGTGGGCAACCTTTTCCACGAGATCTTTTTGGAAACGTTTGCCCTGTTGTCAGATCCGGCTAACCAGGCCGACTTTGACCGTGATTACGGCGTGTTGGAGACAGGAAAGATCACTTTGGAGTCGCCACTCTTTGATTACGCCAAGGACTTGGCCAAGATCAGAAACTCGTTGCCTCCACCCATCGATCCGTTCGTTGAAGATTACAACCTTCCTCTCTCTGATGATCCAAACCACCACTCCAAGCATCCTCCGGCGGGCTACGAAAAGTGGCCGGGCCGGTACCCCAGTACCATGGACTACACCGTTGCATTCAAGTTGATCAATCTTACCCCGGAGGAAACCCGCCGGGTTTTGGCCCAGTGCAAGAAGCACGGCGTGTCGTTGACAGCATACCTCGAGATCGTGTTCTCCTACACAACCCAGCCCATTATCGGCTACGATCACTTCATTACCAACAGAGTTGCCGTGGCCATCCGCCGCCACATGTCGGGAGAAAAGGCCGAGCCCCAGTATAAGGACATATTCTACAAGGAAAACTACAAGATTTTGGGCTCTTCGGCGCTCGCTTCTTACGGGAGTCTCCCACCAGTCCGGGAGTTCTCATGGGATCTCGTCAAGGCCGCTGCAGACCGAATTTCCGATTCCGTGACCAACACCAGAATTTTGAACGTGTTGAAGCCATTCTTTGATGCATACAAACTGGGCGCAGACACCGATATCTTCTCGTCACAATTGGGCAAGCCAAGAGGAGATACGTTGAAACTTTCGAACTTGGGCTTTGTCAATTTCCCCGATTACAACGGCTGGATCATCACCAACTTGGTGTTTTCCCAAGACATGTCTGGACCCGCCAGTGACTTTGTGTTGAACATCATCTCGACCAAGTTGGGTGGGCTCAACGTGGTGTTCAGCTACTACGACCAAACGTTTGAGGACGGGCCCTACGACAACTACGACGAGTATGTCACCAAGTTTAAAAGAAACATTATAGAACTTGCTCTCGAAAGCACCAGCCACATTTAATAGTTTAGATTCGTTCTAAATGTACATAATACTAGATCCTTAAAGGTAGAATTAATGTAGAAAAAGTTGCAAAAAAAAAGTAGACACGTGAATCGGTTCTGGTTGCGTAGAAATATCGCTCTACGTACTTAACCTACTCTATTTCACCAACATGTCACAACAACACCCTCCGGTACGAAACAGGAAAACGGGCTCCTGGATCAATCAGGAAGATATCAAGCAGGTGAAGCGATTTAACGACTTTCGTACCGTTGACTGGGTGGAAAACGAATTGGACGAACATAAACGGCGGCTCTTAAAGAACAAGCGGATCACCAACAGAACCGCTTCCCTAAGAGACATATTCTTTTCGTTATCACAGAACTGGTTGGTACTTGCCTTGGTTGGGATAACTATTGGCTTGATTGCCGGGTTTTTAAACATCATCACCGCATGGTTGGCCAACATCCGGTTCGGACACTGTTCCCACAATTTCTACTTGAACAAGTCGTTCTGTTGTTGGGGCCAGAGCGGAGAATCGTGTGATAACTGGGTAGAGTGGTCCTCGTATGGCATAGTCAACTACTTGGTTTACGTGTTGATCTCATTATTCTTGTCATTCACCGCCGCCATCATTGTCAAGTTCTATGCGCCATCCGCAGCAGGGTCAGGAATTTCGGAAATCAAGTGCATTGTTTCTGGATTTGCCATGGAAGGCTTTTTGGGATGGTGGACTTTGCTCATCAAGAGCTTGGGCTTGCCCTTGGCCATCGCATCGGGCTTAAGTGTGGGGAAAGAAGGTCCTAGTGTACACTATGCCGTCTGTGTGGGCAATTCGATAGCCAAACTCTTTCCAAAGTACAGGAGGAGCGCTTTGAAAGCCAGGGAATTCTTGACGGCAGCATCTGCGGCAGGGGTTGCCGTGGCCTTTGGGTCTCCTATGGGTGGTGTATTATTTTCCATCGAGGAAATCTCTTCGGTGTTTCAGCTATCCACAATGTGGAAATCTTACTTTTGTTCCTTGGTGGCGGTTGCAACTTTAGCTGCGTTAAACCCGTTCAGAACCGGTCAATTGGTGTTGTTTGAGGTTACTTACGATACCAACTGGCATTATTTTGAGATCCCCATCTACATTTTGATAGGGGCTTTTGGAGGCGTCTACGGTATTATCATCTCCAAGCTCAATATCAAGGTAGTATCTTTCAGGAAGAGATACTTGGCCAACCATGCAATCAGAGAAGTGTTTATATTATCCTTACTCACTGTGAGTTTCTGCTACTTCAACGAATACCTAAGACTTGACATGACTGAGGCCATGCAGATTCTTTTCCGTGAATGTGGAGCAACTTTTGAGCATCCAATTTGTGACCCAAACTCAAGAAAGGCCGCTATAGTCTCATCTCTCTTGTTTGCTACCTTGGCCAGAATGGGTTTGACCATTCTTACTTACGGCTGTAAGGTCCCTGCCGGAATCTTCGTTCCTTCCATGGCTGCTGGTGCAACCTTTGGCCGTGCTCTTGGTGTCTTGATGGACTATTTCTACCAACATCATTCAGATTCAGTCTTGTTTTCAACCTGTTCGGCAAGTACTGGCAAGTGTATTATCCCAGGGACTTATGCTTTCCTTGGAGCTGCAGCCGCTTTGAGTGGTATTACCCATCTTACAGTTACCGTTGTCATCATCATGTTTGAATTGACTGGGGCCCTTCGGTTTATCATACCCACTATGATTGTAGTGGCCATCACTAAGAGTATCAATGATAAATGGGGCAAGGGAGGTATTGCTGACCAGATGATTAGATTCAATGGTTTACCATTTATTGATTCGAAAGAAGAATTTCAGTTTGAAACAACCGTGGAGAGTGCCATGTCGACCGTGGTGGTAGCATTTCCTGTGAGTGACATTGGAGCAATTACCTTGGGACAATTGAAAACAACTTTGGATAAAACAAACTTTCGGGGATTTTCTCTTATCGAGTCGTCAACCAATCCTCGACTTGTGGGCTTTGTCTCTAAGCATGATGTCGAATACATTTTAAAAAACTACGACGGAGTTGCAGATGAAACAAAATGCAATTTCACTGACAAATCAGTTGTTAATTCCATTGATTTCAGATCAATTGTGAATAGGGCACCGATTTCTGTTAATGTACACACGTCTTTGGAATATGTCCTTGAAATATTCGTCAAATTGGGACCCAGATCCATTCTTATTGAAAATGATGGGGTTTTGGTTGGGATAATTACGCGTAAGGATGTGCTTAGATACGAATACTCCTTACATGCTCACAAAGATGAGGAACAGACGAAGAGAGATGAACTTTTTGAAGCCAAGGTATGGGACGTCATGAATCATTTTGCGTTATCAGCAAAGAAAAACTTTGGAAAATTACTATACAACGATGCTAATAGATTTTTATAAAAGTGTTAGTTGTCCTTCCATTTACCGTGGTCCTTATAATTGGAGTACAACGTCTTATAGTATGTCTTCCCCGGAATGTCTAACGAAGAGCTAACAAGTTGCAATTCAGTCTGTGACATAACGTCAAACACACTATATATCCCGGATATGAGCTCATCATTGACGACATTTTTGAAGTTATGTTTCAAGCTGATGTAAATATAGTTGACCAAAAGCACTGGGAGATGTTTTCTCAATGCTCTCTTGATCAATGCAGCTGAGGTGTTGAGAGAGTTTGAGTCTCTCGATGGAGTGTTTGGTGGTTCACACAAATTACCCAACAAACGTGAATATGCAGCAGCAGCCTCTTTGTTTGATGCCAATTGATTGTTTTCGGCAAATGACAACGGTTTCAAAAGAGAAACAAAGGCATTTATAACAAGATGGTGACGAGTATTCAACTTGTATCTGTGGAAAAGTAAAATATGAGAAAGAACTTGAGTTGCTTCGATGTATGCTTCTGATGCGTTGCTTTCGAAGCTACTGATTTTGAATGAGGCCTTCGATACAAAACTAATAACCGTTTCGAGGGCATACTGGTCAAAGATCCAGGCTTGGTTACTCAATCCATTTTTCAAAGTTCTCAAGGCTATGGACAATGATTCAAGATCGAATTTGGATAAATGAGTCAAGAATTGCGATATTGAGTGCACAACAAGGCTTCTATTGTGGTTCTTGGTGGTTGCTGAGATGAACGCCGAAACCATTTTGACAAATACCTTGATGGTATCAGTGGTGGAGTCGACAAACGAGACCAATACAAACTTAAACAAGTCCTCAAAGCTGTGTGAAGAAGATAATCTTTGCAAGTACTTGGTGAGTTCTGAATAAAGGTCCAAGTTGTATGTAGTTTCTAATGCAAAACACAAAGTCAACACAAAAACCGAATCTTGTTCAGCACTGATTTCGGAGATAACCTTGAAGAGATTTCTGTTCACTTCGAGTATCTCGGGTGTCTTGTCAACAGTTGAAAGCCTCTTTCCTAACTTTGTAACTAACAGAACCACTTGTTCGGTGTTAATATTCAACGATTTCAAGATCCAATTGATAGCTTCGATATTCAACGTCTTGGCTTTCACTAAATGGTCAAATGTAGAGTACAAGGCGACCGCATATACTTCATCAAGATCATTAATAGGTTCCTCAACACATGAAATCAAAATGTGTGCTATTTCGAAGTAAGACGATATCTTGTTTTCCGCCTTGTACTTTTTGAGGTATGAGGTCAAGAATTCAATGGCCTTTCCGATGTATTCTTTATCCTCGGCATTTCCTTGATTCAAATGAATCAACATCACTCTCTTGGTGATTTCAAAAGATATTGGTTTCGATGTAGTGGTGGAAGACTCCAATAATTTTGGCAACAACGAGAAGTCGGTTTCCAAATTCGATCTGAACGATGGTTGACTTAATATATGGAGGATAGCCGTTCTGGCGGTATGATTGACATTTTTGTTCTTGGTGCTAATTGCCTTTTCGTACAATAAATCAAGAACCTTTTTCTTGGTTAACTTACCGTAACATTGAATAGGAATGAGTTCGACTATCTGAGTTGTCTGGTCGTCCAAATTTTCGGTAATGTAGAAAATCAATCCGTTGATCAATTGTTGTTGCTCATAAATAACCTCAGCCTTCTTGAAGTAACTAAGAAGTTGTTCGGTTGTGAGCGAATCAAAAATTAGCCTAACCAAGGTAGCAATTTGTTCTCTAGAAAAGAAATTGTTGGTGATGACGATCCATCTTTCTAAAAGGAATGGAATTTCCTCCGAGTTCTTCTTGAGAAATTTAAGAAACTTATCCTGATACTTGGAAGCAAACTTATCTGAGCCTGTGAGTTCAATCAAGCGAAAGACGGTGTAGTAGTAATACTTGTTTGCCACATCTTTGAACTTGCTTTTTTCCAAACCTATGATGTCACCATATAAAATGAGGATGTAGTACTTGAGTTCCCACTGCAATTCACCGTCTTGCAAGAATAAGTCTTTGTGTTCAAGAATAAGAGGTTTGACGGCATCCTGTTTAATTGAGGGACAATTAATTAATCCCTGGAGAGCTGCCAATGTCAAGTAAGAATTCTGACCGGCCAAAAGATCGGTGAAGAGTTTAACAAGTTGGTTGGGCGAAAAGACATTCACGCTGATAGCGACCACCTCAATAAACTCAGGGCTCTTCCAGACGTCGTTTCTCTCCATTGCCGCAGGCCAAACTTTGACAAAAAAGTCGTGTAACTCTCTTCCTCTCGAGTATGCTTGAAGAATGCTATTCCCAACATCAAGAAGTATCAGCTTATCGATACTGGAGTTTAACAATTGGAAAATAGCCTGGGAGTTTTCTATGGCAACCTCTAAGTCCAAGTTTAGTAAATAGTTGACCAATTTCCAGTTGATTTCTTTCTTTTCTTGAACCTCTTTAGCATAGATAGATTTAAAAAACTCTCCAGATAATGTCTTGTTGATACGGGCAAGGATGGAAAGTAATTGTTCCGAAAGGTTGTTAAATTTGCCAGTGTTGGTAATAGAAATGAATAATTGTTCACAGGTGGTGATATCGGCTGCCAAGTGTTCAATTGATATTTCAAACATGTATGAAATGGATTCGGGAGTAAGTTTGTCCAATTTAGATGCAAGTAAGTTGTCGACATTGGGCTTAAAGTATGCAAGGACATCTTCTGCAAAGAGTCGTCCTACCAAAATATCACGTAAAATGGCACTTTGGTTCAGGCTCAAATATTGTAAAAGAGGAGGAACACATTCTTGGACAAACCTAGTGTACGACTTTTTGGAGTTGTTGCCCACCAAGTTGGGCAACTTGTAGATCTCGGTGATGGCCACTATCCAATCCTCACGAGACGATATTTTGAAAGAATTAAGAGCTGTGACAAACGAAGTCAATAATAACATCGATGAAGTATCGTCTATCTCTATGTGGACATCTCTTTTGACCAAATTGACAAGGATCAAGAGTGTCTCGTCCACGGTTCCTCTATCCAAGATAGAGACCAAGAAGTCAACGAAACGTACTCTTTTAAACATCTTACTTCGGGTAAGGGTATCGAGAGTTCCCCATACCTTGATACAGAGCTTCCATACCTCGGTACTGTATTTCCATTGTTTGAAAGTGGTGTTGTCATTGAATCTATCGCATAAAAGATCAAGCACAAACTCGTTCTTGTTTGGCAAATAAGCGTCAAGCTGATTATCCACAAGCTTGTTTGCCTTGTCAATGATCTGGTCCAATGGACTTTTAGACCGAAGGAACTTTGTGACCTCTGCAGACATTGGGTGTACAAGTAGTTGGTATAACTCATCTCGCGAATTTTTTGAGATGAGTGTGAGAGTGGTCGGGGACAGACACAAGGTCCTGACAATTTACAAACTGCTACAGATGATGCTTTAGTTACGACTTAATGAACAACAAAGAGTGCCCAAATGTGTTACCCGAGTATATTGTGAGGCATTTAATTACAGGTATTTCTAGTTTGTTGTTTGCTAATAAAGGTAATGATTTCTATTACTATACACCTAGATCAACAAAGTTTCGATCTTGTCCTTGATACCGTAGATTTGGTTCTTGATAGAAGAAGCATCGTTGGAGGTAACAGAAGCAGCGATGACTGGTCTGGAAACACCACAAGCTCTACCTAAAGCAGCCTTGGATGGAACGAAAACGTAAGGAACGTTCTTGTCTTCACACAACAATGGCAAGTGCAACAAGATTTCAATAGGTTCAGTGTCAGCAGCCATGATGATGAATTCAGAGATACCTCTGTTCAAGGTCTTGGTGGCTTCGTTAGCACCCTTCTTCAATTGTCTCAAGTTTTGAGATTGTTGAACAACATCCAAGATTTGTTGAGTCAAAGCAGAGTCAGCCAATGGGAAGGCCTTTGGGTTTGGGGCAGACATGTTTCTAAAGAATAAAGGGGTGAAGTAATTGGGGGTTCCTTGCAATAGCTCACCAGTAGATGAAGAAGAACCAGAAACCTTTGGTGGTGGTGAAACTTTTCCAGGCTCATCGCACGGTGACACAAAAAAAATTAGTTAGTACTGAAATATACCCTAGTTAAGCCCCCTTTATTATTCACGTCTAAGTAAATCTCGGGCCACGACTCAATTCGATCAACGAAATTCATCCAAAACTTTGCGTTCTCCTTTAATTTCTCTTATCTAACAGTACTCTTCCATCAATCTATCAACAATGTCTGACTTATGGTATGTATAAATTATTTCAACGGTTGGGCTCGTTCCGATCACCGCATCTGCCGTTGATTGGCCGAATCTACGCCAATGCCACCCGAATGCCCTCGTGCCCTTTCGTCCACAACCTTTCAGCATACTAACTCGCCTCAGCCCAGTTTACGCTCCATTTTTTGGATCCATCGGTTGTGCTGCCGCTATTGTCCTCACCTGTTTCGGTGCCTCTTACGGTACTGCTAAGTCCGGTGTCGGTATTTGTGCCACTTCTGTCACCAGACCAGACTTGTTGGTGAAGAACGTTGTTCCTGTTGTCATGGCCGGTATTATTGCCATTTACGGTTTGGTCGTCTCTGTTTTGATCACTGACTCCCTTGCCCAAAAGCAAGCCTTGTACACCGGTTTCATCCAATTGGGTGCCGGTTTGTCCGTCGGTTTGGCTGGTTTGGCTGCTGGTTTCGCCATTGGTATTGTTGGTGACGCCGGTGTCAGAGGTCACGCCCAACAACCAAGATTGTTCGTCGGTATGATTTTGATCTTGATTTTCGCCGAAGTCTTGGGTTTGTACGGTTTGATTGTCGCCTTGTTGTTGAACTCCAGAGCCAAGCAAGACGTCGTCTGTTAAGCAGCCATTACGTTAGAACAAAATTCTAACTTTCACTTCTTTCAAATGCTGTTTTGACTAGAAGAAGTCGTATTGCATGGCTTGTCTCGTTCCCATTAACCACGAGGGGAACCGTTCATACATTCTTTTTGTTTAATTCCTAAAAATAGATAAATCCAAGCACTTGGTGCGTTTATTGAACTTTATTTAATACATATTCGTATCACCAACGCTGTCGTACCATAACTTGATTACTGTATATATACCTGTCCCACCTTCGCTACTATCTCGTTCCGCAATGTTTTCTTGAGTTCCTTGACGGTGCTGGGAACGGTTACACCGTTTTCTTTCAATAACACTCTCCAGTCATAATCCGTCACCTCGTCCTCGACATGGTTTATGGCATATTTATACAACTGATCTCCCTCCTTCAATTCTTCTCCTGTACCTTGTGTTTCGTAAAGATCGATCAATTCAATGATGACAATCAAATCGGGAAGTTGGAAGTTATATTTGGAGTTGGCCAAAAACGGCAAGAATTGACTCAACAATAAAGGATAGAACTTTTTGGGTAAGTGGTTGAATCTTAACAAGTGGATCAACTTGGATACCTTGCCGGAAATAGCAAAGCTGGGGTTCTCCAACGATTTGAAAAATTGGTAGAGAACGGCATATGGCGAGAGACATTGCCTTATAACAGGATGAATGTCGAAGTTTTCATCAACCTGGTTGTTCACAATATTGTTAATCAATTCATCTTGCACAGGTCTGTTATTTATCAAACTGTCTTGGAATATGAGTTCCCACACAATGTGGTGGACCTGTTTCATTCCGTCATTATTATTGTATTCGCTCGTTACTGTTGGATCGTAACAATTTACAAACATGTTCAATGCTTCATAAATGAACCCATCGTCAAGTGATTTCAACCCATATAGGTAGTAAAGTTCTCTTGCAGTGGAAATGAAGTTGAGTTTGGCACAAATAGTCAAGCCCCATTCCAAATCATCGTTTGTTTGACACTGGTACTTTGGCAAAAATTTGGCAATTACTTTGTGATTGTTGGCAATTGAACTCTTGGAGATTGAAATATCGTCGTTTAAAAGTAATCCAATCCCGACAGGAACCAAATCGTGGATATTCAAACAACCGTAGGCATGGATCACCAAAAAGTATTCCGAAATAGTTCTCTTGTTGACAATGTTGGCAAGTTCTCTGGTATCAATGTTTACACTATAGTAACTGTTTAAAGACCCCTTCAATTCGAGAAGCTTGGAGACAAATGCAGCCGTAGCAGGGTCGAGCTCGTGTAAAGTTTTCAAAACCTTGAGGAAATTTTCTTCCAAGATATCCAAGAAACACTGTTCTGCAACTTGACCAAAGTCATCTGAATCGGAAAATATAGCAGGAGGCTTTTCGTCTATGGCCACTTTGAAAAGCTCGCTGTAGATTTCCTCGCTATCTCTGATTTGATACAACGATAAAGCGTTATACACTTCAAACCAAGAGTCACAGAAGCTGGATATGGTTTTTGGTAAACCAGTTATGATGGATGTTAAATTATAAAGTTGGTTTGCGATGATTTGGTTGGTGCTATCGGTGATACTTCCCTTGGATTTGGCAAATGCATCTCTGAACTCGCATGCAGACAACTTCCATTCTGGAAATTGGCCCTTGAGGGCAAAGTTGGTATATGTTGATATGAGGCTTTGAAAATCGGCAATGATCAAATATAATTCAGGAGAAGATGTCTCCAATTCTTGATATTTCGAATGGGTCAAAGCTTCGTTGGCTGCATCCAATAAACCTCTAGTGACCAACAGATTTAAGTACGTGTTCCAGAACTCTGGATGCAAGTAGGGCTTAGGAGTCTGAATCATGATTTGTTCCACCAACTCATTATCAGGCTTAGGGTCGAATCTGTTGACCCAGGTAGAGATCAAGGTGGGTTTTTGTCTAACATCCAAGTAGAAAACGTTTGCTTGAAGACACTCCAAGATGTAAAGCAATGTATGCAATTTCTCTATCTGATATTCTTCTGCTTCGTCATTTTCATCGATGTCCTGTTGCAAATCGGTCAACAATTTCTTGAGGTTCTCCACCAAGTCAGCAAATGCACCGTCGACTTTTCTCAAACGGTTTAACCTATCAGCAGATGCTCCAGTGGATCTGGAAATTAATCCAATCTGTTCTTCTTGGTATTCCAACCCTATTCTGTTGACATTGTCGGAGGATAATGACTCGATCACCTTGTACAACGCAGTAACGTAGTTGATATATGTTGACAGAAAGTTATCCTTGGCCTTCAAGCTCTGCTTATACTCCTCAGCGTCAAACTGGAACTCTATAGGCAATGACGTTTTCAACCACTCTTGTAGTTCGAGGTATACCTTTTGCGATGTGAATAGAGCATTATCGAACTTTGTGTGGGTCTTGCTTGCGGACGAAGAAGAGTCAGAAATACCCTCGGTCGCGGAAGACACCGAGATGTCATCTGGAATCTCCAACATCTCTATGTCGTCAAAGTTTTTATCGAACGCCATTGACCTGTGGTTGTTAGTTTATGTCTTTTTTGTTAGAACTATCAACCAAAACAAATCTAAAAATTTCAATATGGTCGTGCGCGTTGTCTATTTTATTTTACATATATAGCTGCAAAAAAGTCATCAGTGTAGCGTCAAGGAGCATTCAAATAAAATACGTCCCAATACGGGAATGTACTTGTAACTCGACTTAAGCTTTCTGAGAGCTAACTTTTCATCAACCTGGTCACTACCATCTGAACGAAGCAGAACTTCCCATAGAAATAATTGGATCAATGACATGTCGAAAACACCCGAACTGGCCTGCTTCGAAAACATTTCTTTTCCATCTCCGGTCAACGTCTTCCAGGACAACCTGTCAATTCCATAAGGAATATTTAGTTCCAGTAAGTTTCCCTGGCAAACTTCTAGAATATCACATACATCCTCATCGTCTATATGGCTAATTTTGTATAATCCACCATTCACGGTTCCAATAAATGCCAAACTTTTGACAAGCCGGTCGGGACTCTTTGAATACTCTATCGTTTTTATGATATTGACTTGATCTCCAATATTAAATAATGCCTCCAGCTCGTTCTTGGTCAAGTTGAATATCGAAATATTTCCAAATGAGTCTCCTGACACGACCCTTTCAGACCCATCTTCACCAGTTACAGTATCGATACTAGTTAGAAAACTGTGCTTCGCCCCAATGTCAACCTTTTTAAGCTCGGAAACCTTGACATCGCCTTCTTCTTCGATTTCACTTTGGTACAATCCGTTGGCTCCGTCGATATATACAATGCTTGACAGAAGGCAAGATTGTCCAAGAGATTGGATAGGAAGAACAGTAATCCTGCCTTCTCTGTGCCAACTGTAGTCTTCTAGGTCAAACCTTA
The DNA here is from genome assembly GCA_003706535.2 of Teunomyces kruisii. Classification (NCBI taxonomy): domain Eukaryota; kingdom Fungi; phylum Ascomycota; class Pichiomycetes; order Serinales; family Debaryomycetaceae; genus Teunomyces; species Teunomyces kruisii. The sequence goes on from PPLR02000014.1 coordinate 156,862, forward strand.
AAATGACATTTACCCCACCCGTTAAAGCAAACAAGCAGCTTTCGGCATCAAAAACCGCTATTGCATGTAGCTGCAAATCAGTAGGCTGTGTAATTCCACTGATTTCTGATCTTTTAAGTAACTTGATGTGGTCGTCTTTAACCTCAAATGTCGAAAGCAGAGATCCACTTCTGGATAATCCGATGAACAAATCTCTTTTGGACATGGATTTTGGTACTGCGACAATATCAATAATATACTGAGGGTCGGGACTCGTATATCCAAAACTCGTCTTTGAATTACTATCTGGTGTCGCCTCAGTATCAATTGCTGAAAAACGACCCACATCCTTCAAGAGCTCCAATTTAGTTGTCCTTTCCATATTTTCATTTATCATATGGACGAGTAAGATGCGTTCATAGGCTGAATTGGGCATTTTAATTGACTTTAGCGTCAATCCAGTGTAATAACGAGATTTCAACACAAGTTCTTCGATACCTAACTTGTATTTGGTTAATGACGAGTCAGATAGCACCCAAAATCCCTCGGTGGTACCTGATATTCCCAAAACACCTCTGATTTTGAATTGACCAATAGGAAATGGCTCTAAAAAGCCCAGCAATTTCTCCTGTTTTAAACCATACATCATCGTAGAATTGTGGAGAACGACACATTTCTCGGTAATGTCAATATTCAATGGATAATTACTTAGTTGGAGCTTTAACAGCCTGTGAGCTATGAGTTTTCCATTTTTGTTAAAGCCGGTCTGGAAAACCTGGCCACTGATTGACAGATGAATTATATACCCATTTCGGACACCCGTGACTGGTGATTTCCTTACCAACATTCTAGAGGCAATAATGTTGAAGTCTTCGACTCTATCACTCAATATGATTTCGGAAGTACTTCCATCGAATCGAATCACTGAATAACTTCCGTCCCAGCAACCAATCAAGACAAGGTAATCTTGATCGTCATCATGAGAATCTAACCCACTAATTTCTGAAGTATAAGCAAGGTCAACTGTTAGTACATGTTCGAAGTTTTTGTAGAAATGGATTTGGTTCGAGTTTGTCACGGCAAATATTGTCTCACTTAAGAAAATGCCGTGGTTGCAAGTAACTGAGACCAATAGTTTGTCATCCCGCATCAACCCGCTATCAGTCAAGAAGTAGGTAACTCCATCTGCGAAAATTGCATCAAGTACATTATCAGGCCCCTTACTTTTGAATTCTCCTTCTGAACTATATAGCTCAGTGGACTTCTCAGAATAGACTAGAAAATCGGAAGAATTGCGGATTGATTTCAAGGAAGATTTTGAGGCTAATGGTATTCTTTCTCCTTTTCTTACTACTTTTGTATGAAGCCTATGCCATCTCGTCAATTCTCCACTATAGTATCCACCCAGACAAGTGAAGAGTTCAAAATTTAAACCTGAATCGTGTACATCTATATCAAATATCGGCGGGGAAGACGCTATATTATCGGTTATGGTAATAAATGGGCGTTTTGGCAGTACTTTGAAAATCACCGATCGTGATTGTTTGGATAGTAAAATAAAGGTATTCGAGTGTAAATGGTGTAATCCTCTTTGACTTGGTATGGTGGAGTATCCGAGACTGACGAACTGGAAATCCTTCACCACGGAATTTTGGAATGAAACTTTGGCGTCAATGTAAAGCATATAAGTCAACCCAGTGTTTGCAACGACGAGCGTTCTGTTATCGTCTATCTTGGTATACGAAACAAAGACATTCTGTAGTTCTTTCATTTCGGGGTTGATTTGTAAAGCCAAACTGGTCACCGAACCTGGATGTTTCACAGGGCGGACCAGGTATGGATCTTTACCTTCAAAAAGAGCTTTGTTATCTTTTAAAGGGAAATAATGCAAGGAAGCTGCAGACATTGCAATTATGCCTCCTGTGACAGGAATAATTGCAGTGGGTACGTTATCAAATACCTGCGATTCCCAGGTATTGGTTATTTTGGAGTCTTCGACGGAATAGTAGCGTAAGTAGTGTTTGAAGTCATAAGTTCGAATGAGGACTGCTAGGACATCACGGCTGACAAACTCCATTTTCAAAACAACAATTTGTCCAATAGGATTTGAATCCAGTTTCCAGGTCTCATAAAGTCTCTTTCGTTTATTCTTGCTGCTGACATACGACTGGTGACGGCTAAATCGTTGGATAGTACCTTGAAAAGTATGGACAAGAAAGTATTCTGACTTAGGATGGACCACAAGAAACAGCAGAGAATCCACAGAATACTGCTGGCCCTGTGGATTGAGTCGTGAGATCTCCTTGATCTTGTACGTCTCCTTGCGCTTGTAGACTAGCGATATGGTATACAGCTGATCCCAAACAACCAAGCATTCTGTGTCGTCAACAATAATCTTCTCAAAGCTAAGAATGGAATGCGGGAAATGAACCTGGCGGATCAAGGTCTGGGTGTCCTTGGCGACAGAGTAGAACCCCAACACGGAATCGACACTGGTAACCAAGACGCGCTGGTCATCAAAAGTGGTGTATAATGAATGGTGAACAGCTGCCGGGGGTGTTACTACCGACACCAAATACATTGATTGGGCCTGTTGATGATGATGGTGGCTTGGTGGGAGATGGGTATTTTTCCCAATTTGCAAGGAGGGTTGAGAGAGGCGCTTATCGATATCGGTGCTGCAAATGTGTTTTTTTTTTTCTTTGACTTTTGTGGCTATGACATTTATCGTGTGCCTACTCCTTTTAATACCATCTCCTTCCCAACCACCAACACCACCAGTTTCTTAGTGGCAACCCCATTTGAGAGTTCTTTTTCTCATTTGCCATTGAGTTTCTGTCTGCATCGATGCTGCGTCGTAACAGCCTGGTAACAACCAAGGGAATCCCGAGTCGGCGGCTATCATCAACACTGGCCCCACAACCCACAACACCGAGCGAGAAATCCGATTCGGGTACCACGCTCAACAAATGTTATTGCTGCGGTACTATCCTATCCTACACAGGTACCGCTTCCAAATTCAGATGTTCGATCTGTGATTCAAGCAATATCTCAGAGCCACCGCCCCGAGACGAAGAACTCCATTTGCTTTCGTATAGCCACGTTCGGAAATTGATCGATTCGTGTTTACTGGAAGCCCAAATAGATCAGTCCAAGTCAATTCACCAGGTATTTGTCCCTCTATGTGACTACTTGTACAAAGTGTTTAAATCACACTATGGTTTGAACAACTCGTTCAAATTGAAAAAGTCGAGTAAATATCTCCATTATTCCTCCTCAAACATCAATCTGGAGTCAATTCGGGAATTCTTCAACTTGTTGTTACGCTTACCTACAAAGAGACCGCTTTTCAGTGCGTTAAGTGGAGCGTCTGACGGTCTTAAGCGAGTGTACATATTCCCAACCGACAATGATGATCCCCGTACCTACCTCCGTATTCTCATCTTGCTAGAAATTCCATTCTTGTCCAAATGCTTGGTTCATACCGACGACAAGGCTAAACCCCAGTCAATGGTGGATGTCCCCGAGATCAGATCTCTATGCTACGATATTCTTAAGCGGTGTTTGGGGATATTGGCCCAATGTCAGACGCCTAAATCAAGCAATTTTTACGCAAGCTGGTTCTCCAAATTCTCTACTCAGGAATTCACCAACAGGGTTGACTTGATTAACCTCTACATTACTTTCCAGTTGAAAAAGTTTTTCTACCAGGCAAACAACCCTCTGTTTGTCCGTTCCAAATCAATTTCAACTCCTTCTCGCACCCATCCTACAGACACAGAATACCAAGAGAATTCTACCATTAAAAATGAGCTAGAAGAACTGAATAATTGGATTGTTCAACCGTTCCCTGTTCGTTCAAAGAGCAGAAAGAGAAAGGATGAAGTGAAAATCAAGGTGAATCAGTATGGCAATGATTGGCATATTAAGACAGCTGCGGTAGTTTTGTCTACATTCATAAGAGCCGGTACCATCCGGAAAGAAAAAGTACCAGTAAGTACCTTTTACAACTCCTTGGTCGACTATGTTGACATCAAACTCGATTTTGACTCTTGGCAGGCTGGGACTAAAAAGAGTCACACCAACACGAACCCAGATATTGCTGACTTGCAAACCGTCATTGAGTATATACATGGCTCCTCCAGAAAGCTATTTGAAAGGGCTTCATTTTACTATTGTCAATTTCCATTTTTGATTTCGTTGGGTGGAAAAATATCTATTCTCGAATATGAAGCAAGAAGACAAATGGAACGCAAGGCTGAAGAAGCATTCATTAACTCTTTAGATAAACGAATTGCCATTGATGTCTATTTCAAAGTTCGCGTTCGAAGAGACCATATTGTGCAAGATTCGCTTACTTGTGTCAAAGCCAACCCTAACAACTTAAAGAAAAGCTTACGAGTTCAGTTCATAAATGAACCAGGTGTTGACGCTGGAGGCTTGAAAAAGGAATGGTTTTTAATTCTTACAAAGGCAATCTATCATCCACAAACTGGGATGCTTTACAATGCGGAGGATTCCAACTTACTTTGGTTTAACATCATACCAATTGAAAACTTTGAGATGTACTACTTGTTTGGGGTAGTCTTGGGTTTGGCTATTTATAACTCAACCATTCTTGATTTAAATTTTCCTTTGGCGTTATACAAGGTGCTTTTGGGGAAACCCCTTGACCTTGGCGACTACGAACAGTTGTATCCCCTTTCATACAAGAATTTGATTGGCTTGAAGGCATTTTCTGCCGATGAGTTGAAGGCAATGGACCTTACGTTTGAAGTCAATTATAAGGATGTGTTTGGAATAACGCATACTGATGTATTGGTTCCGAATGGGAGTCATATTGCTGTCAACATTGAAAACTTGGGTAAATATATCGATAAGTACTGTTACTATTTCTTGTGCGATGGTATCAGGAGACAGTTACAAGAATTTGCACGGGGTTTCACCAGTGTGGTTGGAGGTAATGGATTATCTCTCTTTTTACCCGAAGAAATCCAGCTATTGCTTTGCGGTAGCGAAGAGAAAGTTCTTGATATCGAGATATTAAAATCCATCACCAAGTACGTGGGCTGGGATAGTGTGGACGAAGCCAAGGAATCGACTATCGTTCAATGGTTCTGGGAATATATGGAACAACAGACCCTATCACAACAGAAAAAGATCTTGGTGTTTGTTACTGGTTCAGATCGGGTTCCTGCAACGGGGATCCAAAATATGAGTTTTAAGATCAGCTTACTGGACCGTGGCAAAGAAAGTGACCGTTTGCCGGTTGCACATACGTGTTTTAATGAGTTGGCGTTGTACAAATACGCCACCCGAGAAAAGTTATGGAATAAATTGGAAATGGCTGTGAATGAAAGCGCAGGGTTTGGGATTCGGTGAGAATCAAGTTAGATAATGTTAAAGTGGCTTTGGCAAGTTGCAGCCAAAGGAAAAAATAATGAAAACGACTGGGTTGCAAGGTTAATTATTGCGGTAACGGTCTGGTGCCTATATGCATTACTTTTTTATACAACCAATAGGATTACATAGAGAGCCGGGGATATGGGTGAAAAGCTAGAAGAAAATGTACCAATATACAGTTGGATTGCAAGAAATGGGCTATGTAAGATAATATCTAGCACTTACGTATGCCTTGGGCCGAGAAGACTTGCTTAATAGCAAGGGCGTACTGTGTGTTAAATATTGAGCCGGGTAATTTACTACTCGCCCAATCATATCGCACCAATATACTATTAGAAAAATAGTGTTCGAGGACCCAAAATCCACGTGATCTCTACCAAATCATTTTGAAAACATATAATTAAAGCGGAAAATTTTCAGTATAGAGGTAAACTTTATAGAAACAGAAAGTTAACGATGTCTTCGCTTGCCTTTAGAACGTTGAGAGCTGGTTTAGGGAAGGGTATGTTAAGTTGAGGCGCAATGCCTTTCACGAAAGAATGAGCAATTATTGTTTGAATAGCTTTACTAACCATCAGGTTCCATCAGATCCTTGTCCTCCACCACTGGTGCTTTATCCAACTACCAGCATCCAGACTACTCCCAATACTTGAACAAGAGATCTGACAGTGCCAACAGAAACTTCACTTACTTCATGGTTGGTTCCATGGGTTTGTTGTCTGCCGCTGGTGCCAAGTCTACTGTTGAAGCTTTCCTTTCCTCTATGGCTGCTTCTGCCGATGTGTTGGCTATGGCCAAGGTCGAAGTCAAGTTGGGTGCCATTCCAGAAGGTAAGAACGTCATTGTCAAGTGGCAAGGTAAGCCAGTTTTCATCAGACACAGAACTGTTGATGAAATTGACGAAGCCAACCAAGTCGATGTCAAGTCCTTGAGAGACCCACAAAACGATGCCGACCGTGTCAAGAAGCCAGAATGGTTGGTCATGTTGGGTATCTGTACCCACTTGGGTTGTGTTCCTATTGGTGAAGCTGGTGATTTCGGTGGTTGGTTCTGTCCTTGTCACGGTTCTCACTACGATATCTCCGGTAGAATCAGAAGAGGCCCAGCTCCATTGAACTTGGAAATTCCTGCCTATGAATTCACCGATGACGAAACCTTGTTGGTTGGTTAAACGAACCTCTCAGTCAGTCATCTCACTTAGTGGGCACAAAACCGCCATTCAAACCAAAACGCTGTATAAACCCGTCCAGTCATCACGTACATCCATGTCACAGAGTTTGCATCTATTCAAACTTGATAATTACATCTTTATATAAATTAATGATATATATATCTGTCAGTCGATTGAGTGTAGTGCGTGTATCGAAAATGTTGGTGGAAGTTGAACGGATTGGAGTTCTATTGTCCTGCAATGGGTATCATGTGTGTAATTGTCATTCTCTTGTACTATCATTAAAAAGAGGGTCTAGGCATATCAGAAGATTTCTCTAATATTATTTTAGCAATCGAGTTTCATGGGGAATATTTCAAGTTTGCAGTTGGATTTAGTTGAGTTTGAATTCGACGGAATTTAGTTGAGTTTGAATTCGACGGAATTCAATGTTTTCAAAGAAGCTCAACGCAGCTCAACGTAGTTTGCAATACTATAGTTACTTACATAACAGAGTGTGCCAAATAGAGTGTGGCTATGGCTGGGCTTTATGCCTTTCCATTGCTGTCACCACCGTGGCTCACTCACACCACCAGAAATTTAACCAAGGCGCATAGGGCATGGAATATTAAATCTGAAACGAAACCAGTTTCTACGCCCACAATTGTAAGAGTGACTATACGGTACATTGTCGGAGCTTCTAGAACTATTCTTCTACTCCGTCGGAACAAATTGCACATCCAGAAACCTGTCTCCGGAATTATTGCAAACGTCTCCACCCGCAGCCGTTCCTATCTTTTTCCGAAGTATTCTACGCGGGTATTTTTCGGATTTTATGAAATTTCCTATGTCCCGCTGCACTATTTTGTAGCACCCAAATTAGCTTGCGTTAACCGGCAGCAACAATTAAGTCCGCTTCCGCCCCTTATTTTGCATCCACTCCACAATAACATGGCAATAACTTCTGGGCGCGGGCTACTTGATGTATAAATATCAATTGAACCCCCTCCTGGTGTTTTTCCTTTCCCCATTCACTATCACAACATAACACATTCTCCAATCTACAAATCTACCATGTCTACTTCCGTCTTCGTTTCCGGTGCCTCTGGTTTCCTCGCTCAACACATCATCAAGGCCTTGATCGCCAAGGGCTACAAGGTTGTTGGTTCCGTTAGAGCCCCAGCTAAGGGTGATGTCTTAAAGGCAAGATTCGGTGACAACTTCTCCTACGCCATCGTCAAGGATATCCAAGATGAAGGTTCCTTTGACCAGGCTTTGAAGGACCACCCAGAAGTCACTGTCTTCCTCCACTTGGCTTCGCCAATTACCTTGGATGTTGAAGACATTGAAAGAGATCTTTTGAACCCAGCCATCCGTGGTTCCACCAATGCTTTGACTGCCATCCACAAGTACGCTCCCCAAATTACCAGAGTTGTCGTCACCTCGTCGTTGGCTGCCGTTGTCTCGGTTTCCGAGTTCGGTAATGCTACCTTCCCAGTCGATGAATCTACCTGGAACCCAATTACCTTGGAAGAAGCCAAGACTGGTCCATACCCAGGTTACTTTGCATCCAAAACCTTTGCCGAAAAGGCCGCTTGGGACTTTGTCAAGGAACACAAGCCAGCTTTCGTCTTGACTACCACTCAACCATCCTACGTCTTTGGCCCACAGGCTTTCGATGAAGACGTCAAGGAAACCTTGAACGTTTCCGTCGAAACTGTCAACTCTCTCTTGAAGTTGAAGCCAGATGCCACCGAAATCCCAGGTCCTTCTGGTGCCTTTGTTTACGTTGATGACGTTGTTCAAGGCCATATCCACGCTTTCGAAGACGAAAACACCAAGAACGAAAGATTGTTCCTCTCCAGCGCCAACTTCACCCCACAACTTCTTCTTGACACCATCCGTAAGAACTTCCCAGAGTTGCAAGAAAGATTACCGGTCGGTACTCCAGATGCTCCAGATGCCCTTAAGAAGGCCTTGTGGGTCAACAACGACAAGACTAAGAAGCTCACTGGTATCAAGTTTGCTGATCTTGACAAGGCCATCAATGAGACTGTCTCCCAGATCTTGAAGGTCCAAAAGGCCAACAAGTAATTGGTAAATTCTCCCTTTATTTAGATTCTCATGTACTAGTTTGGATATTAAAAAAATATAAGATTTTTAACTTTATCATAATTATTATATTATAAGGATTCAATTCCTTGCGATTTTCTTTCCACAGTCACGGTGTGATCAATGACCTCGAGTGATTGTTCTGATTCTATGACTTCTTCCTCCTGTGCTGCTTCAGCACCGGTGCTAGAATCAGGCAACCTCTTATTTGTCACAAACACACACGAAATGCAAGAAATGCATGCAAATCCAACACCCAAGTAAAACACATTCAAAATAGCCTTCATGGTTTGTTGTTTAACAAATTCTGCTGCTGCGGGTGTCAAATCACCGATAAGCTTAGTATTTCCAATAAGTGAACCGACCGGTAAATTACTCAATTGGGCTATTATTTCTTCGTTGGTTTCTTTCTTGAGAGCCGAAGCAAATATTTTCAGCAAAGAGGAGTTGAAAACAGCATCAGCAAGAATTGTAGCAATAGCTGACAACATAGATCTGAAAAAACCTATAAGACTTGTGACCAATATGGTGGCACCAGGCTCTTTGGGAGCCAGAATCTGCGCACCCAACATAGAAGGTTGCATCTGCAATCCAACTGCAACACCTCCAATCACGGCAAATCCAACTTGTTGCAAAAATGTAGAGTCTACTCTGAGTAAACAAATCACACCTGCTCCAATTGGGGTAAGAATACCTGCCAATACGGAGACTTCTTTTATGTGGTGGGTTCTCTGGATGAAAATCCCCGAAAAAATGGATGCAAGAACGAGCCCGACTATCATAGGTAGCAAGTGAAGACCCGAGGAAATTGGACTTTTTCCTTCAATTATCTGAAAGTAAACTGATCCATAAACCATGAAAATCATGAAAAAGGCAAACAGTGCCGAGGTTGCAAAAACCGCTCCCATAATTTGAGGTGTAAGAAATATTTTTGTTGGAATTATTTGGTCCTTTGAAAAGGCAAAGTTCCAGACGCAGAATGCAACTATTGTAAGTCCTCCTAAAACAAAGCAGATAATTACTGGTGCCGAATTCCATTCATACTGTGCGCCCCCAAAGGTCAAAGCCAATAAGAACACCACCAAGCCCGATATTAATAAAAAACTCCCCAAGTAATCGAACGATTTGATTCCCTTCCAGTAGTTTCCCCTTGGTCTTGGAGGAGTGAATGTAAAGAAAAATATAGTGAATGCAACTGCTCCAATTGGAAGATTTATATAGAATGCCCACCGCCAAGTAACATGTGACGTGAAGGCTCCTCCTATGAGTGGTCCGAGAACAGAAGCAATACCAAACGTCGAACCCATAATTGCCATGGAAACGGGTCTCTTTTCAATGGGTACAATTTCAGCAACAATAACAAATGCCATGCTTTGTATTCCAGCAGCACCAACTCCTGCGAACACTCTTCCGCCAATTAACATGTTCATGTTGGGTGCAAGGGCGCACATCAACGAGCCAGCTTCAAACACAATAATGGATACCATCATGGCGTACCTTCTACCAAAAATAATGGAAAATTTGGCAAAAGGTTGAATAAACGTAGCATTGGTTAACAAGAAACCGGATGCTAACCAACCCAACTTATTAAAGGAATGAAACTCGTTTCCCACAACGGTGAGGATAGTACCGATGATGGTTTGATCAAGAGCATAAATAAAGATACACAAAAATAAAGAGAAGAAACACAATATTAATCGGAAGCCATGCAAATACTGCTCTTCTCTCTTGGTACCATCTCCTGCATCACTCTCAATAAATCTAGTTGTGGCCTTTTCTGACATTCCTGCTGGTTTCAGAAATTGAAGGCAAATCACAATCCCTTAAATACAACTTGAGAAGAACGGAGAGTGGCAAATGGGTCATTTTATGAGCCATATACTCCAAAATCCGTACTCCTCTATGTATTTTACTTATCCTCTTATGTAAGCGGAAGAGGTTTTCAGCACTTGAAGCTCAAGGTGGTTGCATCAATATTTCCTAATCGGGACAAATATCCGCTTATGTAAGCACCATGAAGTCTGTACCTCCAATTAAATATACACCCGTCTGCCAACGATATTTCTAGGTGACTCTCGGAGATTATATATAAGTCAGTTGTTTAAAAGATGCTATTTATCTCCCTGATAACTTTTTTATAAAATTTCCTTCAGTTCCATTGAATTTTATCAACTCGTAAAAAAACCAGATGATCTTCCAGGTTATAAGTTGGGATCTTCCTCTAAAAGTGCCTGCAATTCATCAGGCACTTGACTCCAAAACGAAGCACCAAAATCATTCTTCAATTTATGAATGTTCAAATCTTTACAATATGCCTCGATATCACTCCCTTTTAGACCATGTGCTTCCAATATCTCTGCTAGTTTTGTCCCAAGTTCTCGTTCAGGTATGTTCTGTGGTGAGTAGTCTTCAACAAAGTGTATACGATAATAGACACTCCAATGGAATAAGCTCTGAGGTGAAATCTTGCGCCTTCTACCAAAATTTGGAAAGTATACTGAATGCCACTTTCCTTGAATGTCTTCCTTCTTATACCCAACAGGGAGAAGTTCGATGAGCCACCAACATAGGGTCGTCAACAAGTATTCATTGCCTCTATAGCCAAATCTTCTGACTTGTCAGGAACTGGATTATCATAATATGGAAGACAGTCAATATCATGATATCGGATTGATTTTTTGGAAGAGGACATTTCGATTTGGGTAATGACTTGATCGAAGGATAATTTCTCCCTTGCGCCACAAGACTCGTCGAATCTTCTTGTAATATTGGGATTTTTAAGCTCAAGCATATCGTGATGTTCCCCAAACAAACTCCTGATAGGTGGCAGTTTCTCGTTGAATCTGTGAATGGCTCTTGGCTTAAATTTTACTTTCATCTTTATTGCCTCCAGTAACATCCAGCGTAGTGGAATATCAGAAAGCAATCCATTCTGGTCCAGGGGCCATCCACCTCCGCAATCGCCATGATTTCCTGGAAAGTACAACTCAATAGTATCGTCGGGAGGAATATTCTCTAATCTAGTTTCTTTCTTGCGAACCAAGTTCAGGAAGAATCTTGAAAGGCTGATAAAAGACGATGCAATCAGTATAGTGGAAGGCACGGCACTAGATGTGGACTCATCGCTTGTTTCTAAACTTGGTGGTGCAAATAGTACTTGCTTGAACTTATTCCGGCGTTCATCGATACTTACCGCATGTCTGACGTGTTGCACTATGGAACTTCTTGCGGTGTAAGGGAATAAACGGTCTCTTATTATGCCAACGGAATTGATTGTATCCCAGAGACCCATGAAATGGATCTTGATATTGTCTCGAGAAAATGTGTTCTTGAATTCGTCCACCAATGCCACTGACTTATTCTCTACCATGGGTTGTCCAGCGTATTCCCAGTTGCAATAAAGCTTCCATGCTGCTGGTACCATTCCTTCCAAACCTTTGTTGAGAAGCCCAACCCTTTCAATCATACCAGCAAGTACCCGGGCAGTAAAACTTCCCCGACTGTTTGTTAGTATAGTTGCGACGTATTTTCCTTTGCTGACTTACCTAAATCCAAAAAGATAAATTCTGTCGCCTTCTTCGTAATAGCGGCACAAGAAGTTATAGGCGGCAATGACATGTTTTTCCAAAGTGTAAGCAACCATTGCATCAAGGGTGCCGACCAATCGGGAGTACCCAGAGTTTGTGCAATCGGATCCGATATGATACCCTGCATCTATATTGGCACCAATTCCCGGTTGGTAGTAACATAACTGGTCAGGAAGGTTTTTGTTCAACATCTGAAACAACTTCAAAACATTGGTCAATGGCTTGTTTCCAAACTCATTGCCGGTTCCATCTAGGCATAGTACAAGGTTTTTGGCCGGCATCTTACAGTGGTTCCAACAAGAAAACTCTATTTAATAAACCAATCCCTATATATCAAAATACAAAAGCACGAAGTAAAATTTTTGCAGCAATTAGACGCTAAAAACCTCAATCTTTGCCGATTTAGAGTTTTCCGCGGTAACCACACAGTAGGAAGCACCATCTGCTGTGGAAGCTGGTGACCCGGAAACACCGTTAAAACCGGTCTTGGAAGGATCGATTTCACATTGTAATCCGTTGCAATCACTTTCATTGTCACAGACAATTCTGATTCCGAAACTTGGCTTTTGGTTTTCAAAGGCTTCAACGTAAATTGGGTTCCAGCCGATCTTGACGTAGGTGTTACCCTTGCTGTCTGTGTTGGCACCGGCAACATAAGGCGACCAGTTTCCTTGGGCCTTGTCCTTGGTTCCCCAGACACAAGCATCAGAAGTCGATATACCTGGAGCATTAATGTAAAAGTGAGAAGCGGTGCCAGCCCAGTAGTTTGGACCGGGAACAGCAATCACTTCGGTGCTTCCAGCATCAATACCAGTAGGAATGAGCATAGCCTCGTTACCTGGCAACACGGTTTGGCAGAATGCAACCTCTTGGCTAGCTTTGTTGTTGACCGAAACGGTTCCTTCACCGTCAACACAGTAGTCTGAGTTAGGGAATGGTTTGGAAACAGTACCATCTTGGTTACAGTACAACCCACCATTTTGGGACTCGGGGTAGGTATAAGAAGTAGCAGAAGGATCCCATTGGGCCATGACTTTACCTGGAGGACAGGCGTAAGGACAGTAATTACCAGGAGTACATGGTTGGTCTGGACTCATGGCCCAACCGGCATTTTTGGAGTTGGGGGTGACAGCGACTAAGCCTTCGTTAGTTGGAAAAGAGCAGGTGGTTGAACCTCTCTTTGCTAGAGGAGCAGCAGAAACTGCAGTTAAGATTGAAACGATAGTTGCGAAGTTTGATAACATTGCGAAAAAAATGAATGAATGAAGATTTCGGATAACGAAGGTAAGGAAAGTGGTAGCAAAGGCTTAGTGCTGTTACAAAGGAACGTATAGGTTGGGGTCTGGTAAACTACATGGTTCTACAGTGGGGTTTATATACCATTTGCCACCAGTATAGATGGTAAACTCGACCAGTTCTAGGCCTGCAAATTTTTCACCGATTCTTTCGTATGCACGATCTGTCAAGTCCACTAAAAACGTTAGCACCACGCTCGTAACAGTGCATCGATATGGGCAAAACTGAAAAAATTTCCGTATTGGGAGGCGAGGAGGCATCGATTGAATCTAGACATGAATTTCGGCCCGGAAGCCTTCACCGTTTCAGTTGTTTTTGGATAATCCCCCAAATGAGCAGATGGACTGAATAGATGTGAGTAGAGTATTCGTATTTCAGTTAAGCGGCTTTACTTACCGTAATAGGAACTTCGCCACCTTGCCATGAGCCCATTTGCACCCGAGGTCTGTGATTTATGTGTTACGAGCATTTCCACTATTCTAGACTTGTGCTTAATCTACCTCAGTTGGGCAGTGACGTGAGGGGCTATTTTTCTCCAAGTCCAGATTTGGGAGTGCATGAGCTTGAATCACAAGATTGTTAACTTCTGTGTTGCATTGGGCGGCGCAGTAAGAGAGAGAGTGCATGTTATTTAAGACTGCAGGTAAGTGCACCATTTTCATATGTGTATATGGTACGTTTCTTGTGACTATTTCACCTCGGCACGGAACGGGGGCTTCAGGTCAAACTCAAATTCTCAAGTTGTCAACCATAAGTTCCCCATGACGTTTTGAAAACAGACCTTGGACGATTTCCTGTTGATTTTTTTGTTGTTTCTCTCTCACTGAACTCAAATGTACTAGTTCTCACTAGAATTATCACCAAACTGTATCGCGCGAAAAATGATAACCAAAAATCGCGGCCTAGTTAAGCAGACACACCAACGGATTTCACCTCACCATCCAGCATGAGTGGTTCCATCGTAAGGGCATTGCAATGGGATGATGACTACGAACAACAATTTTTAGCCGTCAATCCCATTGGGGATGAAGTGATACTCTACCAAACCAACCGCGAAGATCCTGGCGTCGAGTCCAACGTCTTGATCAAACTCAGCACTCGCTCAGGATTCGAAAACATCCAATGTTCGTCATATTCGCAGGACAATAGAGGTATAACTGGTGTGGGTTCTATCAATGGGACCATTTCCATCTTTGACATCAACTCCCACACGTCGTCTCTACTTGCATTGCGTCCTAAGCAAAACAGACCATGCAACTCCATTTCCTTCAGCAAGAACATGATAGTTGCAGGGTTTGATAAGGGACGTCAGGACAATTCTCTCCAGGTGTGGAATGTTGAACATTACTCTCGAAGCAGCACTAATGACCATATCAAACGTCCCGTCTCCACCTACCTCCCCAACGAGGCCATCTTGTCGACAACCTTCTATCCAGACAAGGAAAACAATATCTTATGTGGTTCCTACAAGTTTCTACGTGAAATAGATTTACGTCTGGATCAGCCTGTATTCCAGATGGCAAGTAAATATACCCTTGGTTTGACCGTGGACCATTTTCAAAATCATTTGTTTCAATCGTACAGCGAGGATGGCTCGTTGGCAGTTTGGGATAGAAGGAAGCTTTCCACCAGTACAAAGAATAAACTTCTGTCTTCTGTTTCAGAAAGCCCC
This sequence comes from Teunomyces kruisii, assembly GCA_003706535.2. Classification (NCBI taxonomy): domain Eukaryota; kingdom Fungi; phylum Ascomycota; class Pichiomycetes; order Serinales; family Debaryomycetaceae; genus Teunomyces; species Teunomyces kruisii. The sequence goes on from PPLR02000014.1 coordinate 172,061, forward strand.
GTTCTCCAATTCAATAAGCTATTGATTGATACCTCGGCCAGAAAGAACCAGAACCCTTGTGTAAGATATTCCACCATCAGACGCGGAGAGTTTTCAGCAATATTCAACGGTGACTTGATCAGAAGATGGCATACTGGGCTGGTACCACCTACATCCAACGCTATTCTTGAAAATAACATACATTCTCCATTAAGGTCCTCGAAGGATTCTAGTGTGGTCCAGGGATTGAAACAACAATCATCTCAATTATATAAACAGAACGAGGACTCGCTCTTTGTCTCTTGTGTTTTGGACGTCAAGACAGATTATGAAAGGGTTGTATCTTATGACTATTCGCCTGATGTGGTATCAAGCACCTCCACTTATTTCGTCTGCATGAGACAATCAGGTTCAGTGTTTCGGATGCCGGTCGTTGAATGCATTGAAGCCTTGGATTTTAACTCATTTAATGAATTTACTATTGCGGGACCCGAGGGAACCATGTCAAAGTTCACGTACGACCGCGATCCCTTTACGGCATCTAAACAGGGCTTGAATGCTCCTCCACAGAATAATGGCAAGCACAATTCTATTTCCCGTATAGACGATTTGAATATCAACGATGACTTGCGAAAATATAGCCAGGAATCGGAACTCGACTCGACCGTCGATGACGATAGTCTTATTAACGAAGGTAACAACAAGTACAATCCAGATGAATATGATTTCATCCCATTGAACAAATTTCTCGATTCTTCGGATGTTATCAACAATGATATCTGTTGTACAATCAGAAAAAGGTCTCAGTTGGGCTATGGCGTTGACTGCGACAACAACACAGCTGTCTTGGAGAACTTGGACACGCTCGACAACCAACTATTTTTAAGAAATACCTGGAAATGGTTGAGTTTGGCCAAGAAATCTTTAGATAAGGGAACCATGATCTCAGAAGGTATAGATTTGGGATATCTAGGTGTTTTGGGCATATGGAAGGGGATTGATGAGCTTGAAAAACAGAACAGAACCAATTCTAACGAAAAAGTTACGGACTCCTGGTTTTCAGCTGCCGTTAAGTCTATCGTCTCTTCGAAGGGTAAAAAGACTGCTGGCATAACTATCCCCGGGAACAGTGAACGTAAGGCCCAGCGTAAGTTATGTTTAATTGTTTCAGGGTGGTACTTAACCGATGTGGAATTTGAGGAAAAGTTGAACATATTGATATCATTAGGATTCACCGAGAAGGCTGCTGGATGGGCCGTCTTTCATGGCGATGTTCCTCGAGCCATTGAGATTTTGGCCAATGCACCCAAGGAAAGATTGCGGTTGATGTCGACTGCAGTTGCGGGTTATTTGGCATACAAGGATTCCAATGTTAATAGTCCTTGGAAAGATCAGTGTCGTAAAATGGCATCTGAATTGGACGATCCATATCTTCGTGCTATCTTTGCCTTTATTGCCGATAATGATTGGTGGGATGTTTTGGATGAACACTCGTTGCCTCTTCGGGAAAGATTGGGGGTTGCGTTGAGATTCTTGTCTGACAAAGATTTGAACGTGTACTTGAACCGAGTTGCAGATGCGGTGGTCAATAAAGGTGAATTGGAAGGGTTGATATTGACAGGGATTACTCCAAGAGGAATTGATCTCTTGCAAAGTTTTGTCAACAGAACAAGTGATGTTCAAACAGCTGCATTGATTTCTTCATTTGGATGTCCACGTTACTTTGCTGATGACCGAGTCAAGCACTGGGTTGACTGTTACCGCGATTTGCTCAACAGTTGGGGAATGTTCAGTGTCAGGGCAAAGTTTGATGTCAACCGAACCAAGCTTTCCAAGAATTCTGCCGGAACCCCTACATTGAAGGCGACACCGAAACAAGTTTATTTGCAGTGTATCAGATGTAACAAGAACATTTCAAAAGCACGGACCAACACTCACTTTGCTGGCAGCAGCAACAACAATCCCCTGGTGATGTTGAAACAGTTTAACAAAATGAACCATCACCATAACAAACAGAAGAACGAAGACATCAGTACGTGCCCACATTGTGGAGCTCCATTACCAAGATGTTCGATTTGTTTATTGACCTTGGGTACGCCTCTCCCACTTGATTCTGCTGATATGTCGGCGCAGGTGCCGGTTGCCGACAAGATTGAAAACCGGTTCAAGGAATGGTTCAGTTTCTGTTTGAGCTGTAACCACGGGTGTCATGCACACCATGCACAGGAATGGTTCTCTAAACACTATGTTTGTCCCGTTCCCGACTGTAACTGCCGGTGCAACAGTCGCTAAAATAAGAGTACACAGTTTATAACAGTTTATTTATTTAGGCTGCAAATCTAGATCAGGTTTAGTATTTACACGACTTCCTGTTTTTAACTTATTGCGGAAAAATCGTCAACAAATCTCACCATACCTGGCAACAATTAGAGTAGACGCTCAACAAAATTTCCTTTTCTAGTAGAGCGTCTAAGTTGTGGATCTATTATATAAGAGAATAGAACTAATTGTGTTGTGGTAAGTCTGATTGCAAGCGCACTAGTTATCGAATATCTTCCTTGCAATCCCTTCCTGATCTATCTATAATTGCCTTCGGATCATGTCGTCACAACCGAACCAGGATGTGTTAAACGACATTCGTGGTAAGATCGAAAGAGAAGTCAAACTCATCCAAGGGTTTCAGGCCCTCAAGAAGAACACCTCCAACGCCGAGGTTATCCAGAGATGTAATACCCAGATCAGAGAAACCCAGAGCAACATCGACTACCTCCAAGAAACTTTGGCCAAACTCTCTTTGAGACAAAACCAACCGCCTCCTAACGAGTCCCAGCGCAATGTTTCCACTGCATCAGTTAACGAAAGACCTATTTACTCCCGTTTTGATTTAGTCAAGTACGACTGCCCCTCGTTGGGTCATAAAATTCAACACATGTTGCAACAGTTGCAATTCAAACTCCAAGTCGAAAACCAGTACCGTGAAGCCAACGAAAAGATCTCCCGTTTGTATCTTATGGATGGTGACAAATCGTCCAGTAATGCTGCCGAGGGTGGTCGTGTCGAGAGTGATCAGCGTATCCAATTACTCAATAAGGCCTTAAGAAAGTACCAAAATATGCATATCAATGTTGAGGACGTCAACCGTGATTTGGAAATCATGAACTCTCCAAAACACGCTAGAAAGCCCCTTTCGGGTAAGTTGTCCATTAGCGTTACTTGCATTAGAGACGTGGACCACATTGCGTCTCCTATGTTTTCCAAAAGGCCAGAGTCAGTCGTGATCATCAAGGTCGATGACGTTGAAAAAGTTAGAACTCGCGGCTCCAGAACTGGTAAGTGGAACGAAGAATTCACTTTTGAAGTCGACAAGGGAAACGAATTGGAATTAGCTGTCTTTGACAAATCAGGAGACAATTTGGTGCCAGTGGCTGTCAATTGGATTTTACTTTCTGATCTTACCGAAGAAATACGTAAGAAGAAGGTGGCCAACGAATTGGGATCGAGTGGCTGGCTTTCAGCTTCAAACTTGTCGAACGGCGATATTGCCGGCACTAATGGCCCTCCATCGTCAGGAAACACTTCTAGCGGACATATCCAACCAACTCATAATGAAAGCTATGGCAACCCAAATCAACCCGCCTTCGGAGTTAGTGAATCAGCAGATGGCCAAAAGATCGTTATAAACACCTGGTTAAGTTTGGAACCGGTAGGACAAGTCTTGATTAGTATGAGCTTTGAAAAGACTACCCAACCTGGTAAGCAATTCATGGGTGCACTTGGTCGTCACGGTGCCATTCGTCAAAAGAAAGAAGAGGTATTCGAACAGCATGGCCATCACTTCGTTCAAAAACAATTCTACAATATTATGTGCTGTGCACTTTGTGGGGAGTTCTTACGTTATACTGGTTACCAATGTCAGGATTGTAAGTTTTTGTGCCACAAGAAATGTTATCAAAAGGTTGTTACCAAGTGTATTTCTAAATCTAGTACAGGTGACGATGATGAGACTAAATTGAACCATCGTATCCCTCACAGATTCGACCCTATTGCTAATCACGGAACGAAATGGTGTTGTCATTGTGGGTACATCTTACCTTGGGGTAAAAAGAATGTCCGCAAGTGTACTGAGTGTGGAGTTATGTGCCACGCCCATTGTACTCATTTGGTTCCAGATTTCTGTGGTATGTCTATGGAGATGGCAAATAAAATCCTCATGACTATCAAGTCAACAAAGGTGCCTGTTAAGCCAAGACAACAAGCCCGCCATCGTCATGCTCCATTGCCAAAGGTTTCATCTCAGAGATCTCTTGACACTCTTCCAACTCCACCATCTATTGCTGTTTCCAAGACATCTGAATCAACTGTTGACTCCAAATCGGACACTTTGCAGAATATTTCGGATGACGAGCAAGAGAAAGAGTTTGCGGCCAGACTTCCAACTGAAACATCTAATAGATTCCAAGAACCAATCCCTTCACCATATATCAAAGCACCTGCTAGACGGGTACCACCAGAACCTTCTACCAGAGACGTACCACAAGTGCAAGATTTACCTACACTTCAACCACAACAACATCAACAACCCCACCACCAACACAATCACCAACAACAACAACAACAACAACAACCGACAAATGATCCTTATGGTCATAACATTAATATCCAACCAATTAGTGCTGAACATGAGATCACAGAGAAGGAACCTATTGTTAATCCTTTCCAAGAACAAACTTTGAAACCTGACGAATTTCAAAATTTCAACTATCAAAATGAACATACCCAGCAATACATTGCGCCAGAGGTTGTCAATGAACCAATCCAAGAGGTCAAATCTATTGAGACCAAGGTTCCATCTCCACATAAACCTAAGCGCCGCCGGAGAAAGGTTGGATTGGATGATTTCCAGTTTTTGGCTGTCTTGGGTAAGGGTAACTTTGGTAAGGTTATGTTGGCTGAATCGAGACACACCCAAAGCTTGTGTGCTATTAAGGTATTGAAGAAGGATTTCATTGTTGAGAATGATGAAGCGGATAGTGTCAAATCTGAGAAGCGGGTCTTTTTAACTGCAAACAAGGAAAAGCATCCATTTTTATTGAACTTGCACTGTTGTTTCCAGACGGAGAACCGTATTTATTTTGTGATGGAGTACATCTCGGGTGGTGATTTAATGTGGCACATTCAAAAATCACGTTTCTCTGCTAGAAGAGCCAAGTTCTACGCGTGCGAGGTGTTGTTGGGCTTGAAACACTTCCATGATAACGGTATTGTTTACCGTGACTTGAAGTTGGATAATATTTTGTTGACTACACAGGGTCACATTAAGATTGGTGATTACGGTTTGTGTAAGGAGAACATGTGGTTCAAAAACACCACCGGTACTTTCTGTGGTACTCCTGAGTTTATGGCTCCGGAAATTATTGCTGGTAAGCAGTACGATAGAAGTGTCGATTGGTGGGCGTTTGGGGTTTTGTTGTTCCAGATGCTCTTGTGTCAGTCTCCATTCAAGGGTGATGATGAGGATGAAGTGTTCAATGCTATTGAGCATGATGATGTCAGATATCCAATCAGCATGCCGCGTCAAACTGTCTTGGTATTACAGGCGTTGTTAACAAAGGATCCAGAGTCCCGGTTGGGTAGCAGTGAACGTGATGCAGATGAAATCATCGAACATCCATATTTTGCTGATGTCAACTTCGACGATGTTTTTAACTGTCGTATTCAACCGCCATACATTCCCGAGATTTCTTCTGAGCACGACTATTCCAACTTTGATCAGGAATTTACTTCTGAGACGCCTAGGTTGACCCCGGTTGATACCGTTCTAACGTCCGAGATGCAAGAACAGTTCCGTGGGTTCTCGCACATTGCAGAAAACGCTGCCATCTAGCTAAATATTTGAAGGTATGTATTTTAGTTTCCAGAATATGTTATTTATAATATACCAAAGATGCTATGTTTTGTGGGTGTAATGCTGGTTTATTCTTTCAAGTGGGTGATCAATTTGGACTCATTGACAGAATAATTTATCACCAAGGCCTTATCAAAAAAGAGTTCCGATTGTAGACATTTTAGTGCCAAAGTGGCATTCGCCACCGAGTCTAGTATTATATGTGCCTGGCCACGTTTGTTATTCACGATTTGAATTACGTCTCCATATGTTGAAAAGATTAGATATAGGTTATGTTTGATGAGGGAAGGATTAATTTGGTCGTTGAGGTTTTTTATGTATAGGGTTTGTGATGGCTTGAGGTTCTCTGGGTCTAGCTTAGTCTTCTTATTAGGCTGGTCTTCTCCTTCCGATGATCTTTTATCGGGAGCCATTTTCCTTAGTGTTCAGATGTTTGATCGAGATGTATTGATTATCGTTTTATGATTGAAAAAGTCACGGGACTAGATGGGTTGGAGTGTGTCTATTTGCAAAATTTATTGACTAACAATTGTCCGATATAGTGTAACGGCTAGCACGGTTCGCTTTCACCGAGCAGACCCGGGTTCGACTCCCGGTATCGGAGCTTTCTTTTTTTATTTGTTTTTAACCTTTTTACCTTTCCATCTTTGCTTCACCTTAAGTGAAGATGGTTATTTTTGTCATGTTATTGCATCCCATCTTTGGTAGTCATGTTTATGTGGGCCAAATGTGTGATCATATTTTGCCCTCAGCACGTGCTGGCCCCATCAGGATTTCTCAAAAAAATTGACTGGTTGTGCTTAACATATCACAGAAGCCCCAAACAAAAACTATCACAGTCCTTGGCTTGGCTACGTCTATTATTTACCTCGTGTGCAGTTAAGAGTTTCTTAATCTACAAATTGTACGAACTATACACAAAACATGGTCTTTCACTTGGCTAGCTAACCATCTCATCGCTTCCCCAGAACAAATAATATCAGCCGTGCCATGAAATTTGCCAAGGTCTTGGAGCAAACGCTCATTGAGGAAGAGATTCCCGAAGAATGGCTTGAGGCTGCGATCCAGTACAAGTCATTGAAGAAATGTATCAGTAAAGTGGTGAAGGAGTTGAAGTTTTTGGGCTTGGACCAGAACTCCCTCAAGCTCTTATTGGAAGATACAGCCAGCTCTGAGGTCGTGGAGTTGGATGACAACGAAACAAGTCCTACAAATCCCATAATTGCCGAGTATACCTTAACCAAGAGCAGCACGAATGGCCACATAGAGACCATCAAACCCATGCTCAAACTTACCTTGGACTATACCAATAAGAACTATACTGACGACCACATATACGAACTCGGGCTTCAATTGAAGCACAAAATAGAATCGGTTTTGAATACCGACGACGATACTGAAGAAGTGGATGAAGAGCATCTCGAGCAAGAGAAGATTGTCGAAATTAAAGAAGAAAATGATGAATTGGTCATCACCCCAGTGACATCTCATTCGAGAGAAGGGTCACCTCCTCTAGCAGAAGGGCATGGTAGTGTGGACGAAACTCTTTCGCCACATCCTAAAAAGAACGAAATCTTTATTATGTTGAACTCCGACTCCAAGTTCTTTCTGATGTTGAATGACGAATTGGAAAAGTTGGATTCGTTAAAGAGAAGTGAAGAGAAGAAATTATTCCAAGAAGTGGAGAACATCGGTGCATTGGTGAGTTCATTGTCAAACCTCAAGTTTTCCAACTCAGATATCTATAAGTGGCGGGAATTATTTAGAATCTATTTGGACTCGGAGGTCTACTTCAAGTACAATGAAACTAGTGTTTCGTCGAGTGAACGAGACAGCGAACATATCAAGAAGAACTTGCTGGAATTTATGGCCAACGTTGAAAAGTCGGGGATCTTGACCGAATTCAAAAACAAAAAGAGTATTGCTGCCTTCAATCAGTTCTTAGGGATGAATTACCACCTCTTGAAAGTATTACAGTTCCAGTCCATTAACAATGAAGCATTTAGAAAGATTTTAAAGAAGTTTGATAAACGGACGTCTCTTGGCATAAAGTACAGGTTCCCCAAATTAGTGTCAAACGAGCATATATTCATCACGGGCACGTCGCTTGCACAATCCGTTTGCTACATCATCCAGAACTCGGTGTTGACCCTCATCCCACAACTAGACGATTATACATGCTTAATCTGTACCTCCATTGCGTTCAAGCCTATTAGATTAGAGTGTGGCCACATGTTTTGCGTACGTTGTTTGGTCAAGTTGAAGCAACAAGATAGAAACAACTGTCCTATATGCCGTCATGAAAATGCCATTTTGAAGGCTGACGGTTCCAACCTTGATGTGGAAACCATGGTGTTGATGAAGAGGTTTTTCCCCAAGGAAGTTAAGGAAAAATTGAAAGAACGTAGTCAAGAACGGTACGACGAAATCAAGGGAAAGGGGAAGCAACATGATAAGTGTGAAGTGATTTAAAATTGTGTACTAATAATAAATATGAAACTAGAACACCATGTAAGATAATAAAAATTTGAAGGAAGGATTGACATATTTGTAGAAATTTGTAAGTTATTCTAAGCTTATGTGAAATAAACGGGAAACACGCAAAGCAATAAACCAAACAAGAGAACATACCAACTATATACTCTAAGATACATCTTAGGTACAAATACCTCTTTTAAAGTGTCCATATTCTTGCCTTTATATTGGTGGTTCAGGGTTCAGAAATGTTGCAACTAAAATCTGCGGTATTGATCTTATATATTGAAAGTATTGCGGTATTGATGTTAAACACAGTCATTTTTTTCAGCTAGTTTGCACCCGAGACGAGACCCAAGATAGTAACGACGTTCATGGTGGTTTCTGGTATTGGCAATATGGGTTAAAATCCCGGTTAAGCCCGTTCTATTGGTAAATCTCTTCTTTAAATGTTGCTCAAGTGCATAGCTTCCTGTAATAAATGTTTATTGTGTAGTGTGACGGTGATAATTATACTATTTATTTGAGGTCGGAATCTTTGATGATCTTCTGGACCGATTCCTTGAGGTTTTCCTTTGTTACTTCCTTGACCTTTACGTCTTCCGGAGCTTCGGAATCCTTGGAGGCTCTGTAGCCCTTGGCCTTGGCTGGGGCGGCAGCAGCCGAGATTACCGGCTTGTTGTTCTTGGGGTTCTTGCCCGTGCCAATGATCTTGCCTTCGTCAGTACCAACCACGGCGCCTTCGTTGGCCACGCCTCCTTTAGGAGCTTCCACCACAATAGCCTTATCGGACTTGGAATCCTTTGCTAATTGTACGTTTTTGCTCTCCTTGTCTGCGTCGGCGTGGGCGGCATTGAGGATGTTTTCAATGGCGGGCTCGTTGGCGATTCGTTTGGTATCTATGTCGTGGTTATTCCGGATGGGTCTGTCAATTTCGTATGTGGGTTCTGGAGAGGGTTTCAAGTCCTGGGCCATCCAGTAGATGCACGAGCCAAACAAGAACAACATGACCACGTATCCCAAGAACTTGCGCCTGGACGAGTGGAAGAACGCGCTCAGCACGTTCATTTTATCGTAGGGCGACCGTTTCAGCTTGGAGGAAGGCTTCATATAGTACGGTCTGGGTAATTCATTCTTCTTGTAGGAGCCTTGCATGACGGTAGAGAGAGAGACAAGTGACAGAAAACAACAGCACGGGCGGGATGTCAGGTTTTGATTTGTTTTGTCGCACCGGACAAATTTTTCTTGCACTAGGCGCGCGGAAGCCGGGGAACTAGAGATCTCTGCGAACCAAAACGAGGCGGTTCCTGCCCGGCGTCAAAGCCCAAACCATAACCAAGGCTGGCTACTTACAGTTTTCCTAGTTGGGAAAAGAGTCAACTAGCACGAGACCGTGAAACCTAAAAATCAAATGAGGAAACTTCTACGGCAATATCTCGAAGTTGGTGTTCGGACTACAACAGTGACCTTTTCCGGTGGTAGCGCGCGGGCCCCTGCGCACGAACGTGTAAAAATGGTAAAATGCAACCTTGTATATTCTTGCCTAAGTTCCTGCACCTCAGGAGAGAGAGAGAGAGAGGCAGCGTCTTCCGTCCACAAATAGCTGCAAATTTGGATACAAACCGCCCAATGCTTGCCGTGGTTCTTCTTGTCGCACTGGCGGTGGCTACGCCCCCAGCGTGTTTCTTGAGCTGTATTAACGACGTCGCCAAAATATGTCCCGCCTCCCATCTCGATATCACCACTCTCTGTGCCCAAGAATCGGCCGTCGTTGGTTGTCTAGTCGATATCTGTCCGTTGGGCAATTTCGAGAGCTCGAGAGACCATTTCTTGGGCACATGCATGGAACACGGGAAACCCACAAACACAAACAGATACCCTCCAGCACCCATAACCCATAGCTACAGCGAAAACTCCAAGCCTCTAGCTAACACCAAGCCTCTTGCTAGGGTTCCTCAGGATACCTCATATTCGTATAACGATATCAAAGACCACAATAGAGGAGACAACACACCAAAGGGCTCAAAGTCCCAGTTGTATATCCCCAAACAGGGCGAATTGAGGCTCAATTCGGATACCGGTCCGCCTCCGCTGCCACCGCCTCCAAAGGTCCAGGCCGGCCAGGGCATCGAGTTGCAGCCTCTAGACTCGCCAAAAGCAAAAGCAAATGCCCGACTCAAAGTGTTACGCAAGAGTAAATCTGTTCCCGGGACCCAGGAAGTGATATACGACGGTCCTCCCGACCAATATCACCAGGAACAAGCGAGGACGGCACGAATCGGCCATGCTCCGCCTCCAGCCCATAAGAAATAGCTAACTAGTTTAATAGTCTAGACTGAAATTTGGCATACGACGCCTTTTCCATCGATACAGTAGCAATGCTATCTCTTGGAACGCTGACGACGCCGATTTCTCGTTTGTGGACGTCTTTGGAATTTATCTTGTCAACAGACGTTTCCCATCCTTCCAACAAGAGCAAGTTGCCAAAAGGATCCACAACAGTCAACACTCCGTCCAAGATCCGTGAATCCTTCAACACAATATGCAATTCACAGCCAATGTACTTGTCGGGCGTAATAATCGTCATGGGTGTAGCACTGGCTTGGGTTTTGGCTCGGTCTTTTTTTTGGCCCACAGACCCCAATGAAATCAATTTTGATTTTGTTACCCGGCCGCGCGCCGGCTCGACTATAAAACTAGCCACCAGAGCCGCCCGCCCATTTAGGTTCCTTAACATCAATCGCAGCTTCACTCTTCATAAAGGCTTGCCCAGTATTCAATATTGGGTTGGCTGGAGTTCAACGGTGAATGTAAGCGTAGAATAACCTTCTTGGAGCACGTTTCTGGGCGCCTGGTGTTGACAACTACGTGGAACACTGGGAATCAGTTGTGACTAAATTCTTTCTATTGTAATCTTGAATCTTGTAGAAAACCGTCCTCCATGGAAGTGAGTGTGTCTGTGTAAGGGATGGGGCATATTTGGGAATATTGGTTCCCCTCGTTACTAATCCCTGGCCACTTGGCGTTTCTAGATCTTGTCAAGGGAACTGATCGCGAAATTTTCCTCCATCCCAATGCTGTTTCCTTCTGGAGAACTAGCTACCATCCACGGCGAATACGAGAGCTTCTTCGCCCTGTGTGTGTTGGTTCCGGCAACCAACGCAACACACCTTGTTATTGAAACGCTCGAAGGCAAGACCATCACCGTTTCTGTGCTGACAGCCGGCTGGTTCCTCGCTGAAAATATCGACAAACGCTACGACACGTTCGAGGCGCTCATGATGGCGGTTTCGCCCGGCTTCAACGCCAGTTTCGCCACCACGCTCACAGCAAAGCTTGCAGCACTTACACAGCAGTAGTCTTTTAATATGTATTATATTTATATATACAGGGATGTGGGCACGTTTATTGGTTCTTCTTGTGTTGACGCTTGATGAAAGCTTCGACATCGTCGACATCGAGCTTGGTGTTTCTGATGTAGTATTGCTTGGCTCTGGGCAAGTAGGTCTCGGGCTTGTGGACAACCTCGATGTTTCTGAGCTTGGGGCTGAACACCGGAATTCTCACTTCACACCCTATTCTGTTGATCTTGTTTCTGATCAAGATGTTGGTTCCGACATTGTTCTCCCCTCTCTTGATACCAATGACTCTCCCCACAACGTCGGTTCTGTCAAGATAAGTCACCTTGATTATGTCTCCAGCACGTAATCCGGTCTTGGAGTCGACCAATGCACGTCTCTTTCCGGTAGGATCGTATTTGGATAAGAGTTCTTTGTTCAAGAAGGTCAAGACGTTTTCACCGTTTCTCTTCTTGGGCAATGGCTCGTACACAGTTGGAACGGCCTTTTTTAACGGGATAAATGTCCGGATAGACTGTACCGCCAACTTGGCAGGCTGTGCCAGTATTCTTTTCACACCAAGACCAAACATTTTCGATGTGGTAGTGCTTGTATCGAGCCGGAACTTGGTCTGATGAATTTTCAAGTTTTTTCACTACACCATTTTTTGTTAGTGCCCAAATATACGCACACATTCCTACAGTTACACGTCTATCATAGTGAAAAAATTATCGTATTAAAACTAATGTACATTTATGCAAGACAGAGAGAAGGTTTGTGAGAGAGAGTATGTGTTTGATAGAGAAACTACTCTAGAAACGAGAACGTCTCTTTCTTCCGGTAAACTTGGAATCGAGAGCGACCTTACGGCCCCTTCTTCTCATAGTTTCCTTCTTTCTGTTGATGTAGTTCTTGTTGGATTCCATCTTCTTGAGCGCCTTTCTGTTAATCTTGTTGGTGGTTTCAGGCGCATCCATGACGGCACCAGCCAAGTTGATGGATCTGTCGGCGAGACCGGCCGTCAATACCAAGTAGTACTTCTTGTGTCTCTTTGATTCTGGCTCGTCAATGATCAAACCACCACCAAAGCCAGCAACCTTGGCGGCACCCAAGATCGATTCCGTTTGCGAATCGTTCATGGGATAGAACTGGCCGACAAACTTGCCTCCTCTCTTCAATGATGCATATAAAGTGTTGAAGAATGTCAACAATCTCTTCTTGGGATCAACCCCGGCCGTATCAGCGTTACACAACCACTGGATAACCGAGATCGAGATGGCGGCATCGAACGTTCCGGCCCGGAAGGGGACACCGTTCCCGATGTCACCTAGGAATAAGTCACCCTCCACATCACGGTCAAGGCCGGTGGCCAACATGCTGGGGGAAATATCCATCCCGATCCAGTTGTATCCCTCTTCTGTGAGAATTTCGCCCGATAATCCGGACCCACACCCGACATCCAATATGAGATGTGGAGTTTCTGCCTCCAAGTTCAAGAGCTCGAGGGCACGGAGCGACATTTTGGCCTGGATATGCTGCACACGCGTGGAAGACGTGTACTTGTACGACTCGGTGTCATTATAGAACACCTCGGGAGGTGCAAGCTGTTCAGGTCTCGACATGGTGGATATGTACGTGTAATTGGTTAGCGAGAGATGAGGTTTTGCAATGAAATCCGATTTGGGGTGAGGAAAAAAATTGGGCACTACACGAAAATCGACAAAATAAATAAATAAGTAAAATTATCTAATTAAATAGGTATTAAGAGCAAATACGCAATTAGTATTAAGGGAATGGGTGGTTAAAGCGGGCAAGAAGCAAAAGTATGCTTAAAAGTGGAAATCAGCATCTTCCTTCTTGGCCTTCTTTTCGTCGTAGGTTGGAGGACGGTTTTCAAACAAGGCCTCGTCGCTGTTGGTGTGCGTGGTCGACTTGTAGTCGTCAGCAAGCTCATCGGTCAATTCGCCTTCGCCGTGTTCGCCGATTTCGTGTTCTTCTTCTTCAGCATCGGAAATGTTGACGGATTGTTCGGCGGTGATGATGGCTCTGACCTTCTTTGGCAATCTGTCTGGTCTGTAGAATCTCAAGTCGACTCTTCCGACAATGTAGAGGGCGTTGATGATGACCTCAAACAAACCCCAACAGATGTACATGGCGACCGGCTTACAGATAGGACCGGCGTCCTTGTTGTATCTGTTTTGGAAAACAGCCACGGTTCTGCAAATGGCACCAACCAAAATCAACACGGTGGTGATACAGATGATCACCATAGAAACGTTGTGTTGCAAGTTACCTCTGTCCTTGGAAATGCCTTCAACCATGTTGTGGTGGTGGTGGGTGGCAGCAATGACACGGATGGCGTAACGGTGGTTGTGGTTTCTCTTCATAAAGGTTTCTTCGGCTTCACGGGCAGCACCCTTCTTGACAAAGTAGGATGGGGCAAACGATTCAATCCACCAAGGTTGGTAGGTGTACAAGTTTTCGTCCTTGGAGGTTGGTTTGAAGAGGAAGGCCAAGCCGAGCAAGGCGATGGAGGTACACGAGTACAACACAACAAAGATGGAGGTGGCTTCGACCGAGCGCTTGTAGTTTTTGTAGTTACCTTCGGAAAGGAAGTAGACGTAAGGGCCGGCGGAGGCCACAATGGTCATGACGACAAGCCCGGTGACAATGACGTACAACGAGATCATGACACTCCAAAACAATTTACGCGAACCGCCGACTGGATGTCTCCAGGTGAAGATACGTTGGGCCAAGACCAAGTTGAACGAGACAAGGAAGATGGTGGGGAGAATCAAAAACACTTCGTTGGCAATTCCCAACTGGGTACGGGTGATGTCGGAGCCCCAGATGACACGGAGGACCCAGCCAATGATTCTCATAACACAGTAGAAGATCCATCCAATGGACAACCAGAAGTAGTGGCCTCTCGAGGTGTTGACGATGAAGATGACGGAGTGCAACACCAACAAGACACCAAAGACGGCCGCAAAGATGATGGAAGGCGCCTTGTCGACATGGGAAGGGTAGCCTCCGAAAAGGTTAATCTGGTAGTCGGAGGTGTAGTCGACCATGACCTTGGGGATCTTTGGTCCCAACAAGTTGTGAGCCTGGTTGGTCAAGATGACGGACCCAGTGCCTCTGGCAGGGTAGTTGTTCTGGTACTGCAACAACTGCATAAACCCATCGATAGCGGAGTTTATCTGTTCAGTCATGGTAGGGGATGGTTGTTGTTGTAATTAACTAATAAAGGAATTTATTGTTTGAATTTTTTTCCCCACTAGAGAAATTTCAATCTATTTGTATGACTTTGGTAGAATTAGGGAATTCGGCAACGACTGATCAGGTCAAGAAAAAGACGGCACTGCCCAGATAGGTAAAACAATGCCAATGAAAAAAACCGACGTCGACTCGGGGAAGTGGAACGGCGGATATTTTCTCTGGTTTATATTGCTGAGATGAGGAGTAAAGAGGTTGCACAACAACTGTTGCCTAATTAGGCCGCGCCGAAAAATTCTTTCCGCCCAATTAGGGCGGTGGGGTATGCGGCTCGACGGCCCTCTGTGTCCGAATGAGGAAGTCGCGGTCCACATGCTTCTGTAACGAACAGACAACGAGAGAGGGGTTTGGCTTCGGAGTGGTCTTGGTATATAATAAGGGCAGGATGTGCTTTAAACTTTTGTAACGGGGGTGGGGAGCGGGGGCCAAGGCATGGCCTGCCTGGAAGAGAAGATCGGCCGGATAAATGGGGCGGTGTACCGATGCTACATGTGGTGGTATCCCAGTGATGTAGTTATAAATTCTGTTGAGCATGTATAGCCCGGCCAACTGGCAGCGTGTAGGCAAAAATCCACCACGGTTTTAGGTTTGGGTTTGCGTTTGGGTTTGCGTTTGTGGGTGAAAAGTGAGAAAAGCGAAGGGTGGTTGTGGATGACACCGAAAAGCGGAGTTAACGGCCAAGGACACTCGGCCCCGTCACGCCGAGCCTGCCCCACCACCAACCGTCCCTTTATCACCACTTGTTCTGCAATGATCTGCATCCCCTCATATACATCCCACGGCTCGTAGAAGGTGGTGGGTGTAGACGATGGTTCCAGCCAGGTGTTTCCCATGCCCCAACAATTCCAGCCACCGTCAGTCCATTTCTTGGTGGAACGTTGGGTATTGTGGGCCGATGGCGGTGAGTGTTAGCTAAGATGTTATGTAATCGACAACCAGAATCGTAGAGACTAAAAATTACATAAGCACTTACGTAAGAATTGTTTTTCCCAAACACGTCTAAAAATCACACACAAAATTTACAACCATTTACAACCATTTACAACCACATCTTTACCCATGCCGTCTGCCGATATCGACTACTCCGCCGCCCATGACATCATCCACGGCCCACAGGCGGGCCCCGAGGTCTTCTCCACGCCGTACGGGCTCCTGATCCTCGAGATCCAGGGCGAGTTGAACCTTCCCGCCGACGCGCCCCACCCCGAGCTGGCGGCGTACCACCACGGCGGCTTCATTGCCGTCGACGAGATCTACCATGCTGTGCGGTGTGGCCGGCTTGAGTTCAGCGAAAACTCGTCGGCAGTGACGTTGTACGTCGGCAACTCGCAGAGATTGCTCGGGTCGCTTGTCGACATCGACCCGCCGTTGGCCGTGCTCAAGGTCCCCACCACCACCACCACCACCAAGACCGAGCCGATAACGATGGTGGATATAATAAGGAAAAAGTTGATATTCAAACAGAGACCGTTGCCGATCATGTAAACTACGCTATATCTTGGCCAAGCCGTTTCTATGTTCCCAGTTGAGGATGGAGTTGGACTCGAACCCGCCGTCGTACACCACCAAGTTGCGGTAGATGGTGACGATATCGTCGTGGGAAAACCCGAGGTTGTGGGTCATGTACGCCACGATCCCGCCGTACTTGGTGTTGAACAACTCGACCGTGGCCAACATCGCCTCGCTGCGCGAACTGATCAAGTTACGGAACCCGTCCTCCTCGATGGTCCACCCCGGTCTGCCCTGGCCAATGTGTTCCTCAATGTCGATTTTCTCGCGCATCTTGTCCTTCAACTTGGCGACGGTTTCCAGAAACTTCTTCTTGAGGTTGGCGTGCTCGGGCTGCAACCCGATGGTGGTCAACTCGTACTCCTTGGCGATGGTGATCTTGTCGACGCCCAACAACAACAACACCAACACCCCAAACACCCCTGTGCGGTCCTTGCCGGCGGTGCAGTGGAACAACAACGGCTGGTTGACGTCGCGGATGTAGGCAAAGATGGCGCGGAACGCATCGGTGCCGAACTCCAAGATGTTGTCGTACACATTGACGTAGGTGTACCAGCTGGTGAGCAAGTGGGTGTACCGCACCGCGATCGACTGCGGCGAGTAGTCGTCCTTGCTAAACACCGGCGCGTGTATACGTTCAATGCCATACTTTTCCAACCCCTGGGGAATCCCGTCCTTGACACACTCGCCGTCGCTGCGGAGGTCAAACACCGCCTTGATGCCGAGCCGGTGGATGGCACGGAGTCCTGCTTCGGTGATGGCCGCCGTGTTGGCGCACCGGAAGAGCTGATGCGGCTTGACGTAGTACCTGCTTGTGGCGGTAGCGGCGGTGGAGGCGGCCTCCGGCAAGGCAAATGTCGGCCGGTGGATGTGCCAGCCGCCCAAGTCCCTGAAGTTGTGGACGCCGTCGACGTCTTTCCACCGCGGCAACTTGCCGACGTCGTAGCAGGTGCTGACGAAGCGGTCGAGTTCGCTGGCGGGGTCCAAGTACTCGATGATGGTCTGTGCCACGACGTAGTTATAGTTGGCCACGCCGCGTTTGTGCAACGGCAACCCCAACGGGTTGTGTTCGGCGTTGTCGGATTCGTTGGCGATGGTCCTGACGCCGTAAAAGTTGTGGTCGGCGCGCGGAACCAACTTCAACCGGTGCGAGTCGTAGCCGCGGCCCAACACGTTGGCATATAGCGCGCTGTCCTCGATGGGAATGATGGTGTCCTCCAAGCCGTACACGCTGAGCACCGACCATTCGGGCAGGAGCAGGCGGAGCACCGAGAGGTCGGGCGTGCCGAGCGACCGCAACTCGTCGCGCGGGATCAACACCTCCTGGACGGCGCCGTGGCGCAACGCCTGCAGCGGGTAGAACAGCGGCGCGGTCTCCAAGTCGTCGATGCTGTACCGGTCGTACACGGTGTACAGACGGAACCGGGCCGAGCAGTTGACCAAGTTGGGCACGACGATGGCGCGCGACGAGTCGGGCGACGAGTCGGGCGAGTTGAGGAGGCGGTCCTGCTCCAACGCCCACAAGAACATGGCGACGCTGCCGCGGGAGTGGCCAATCACCGACGACACCGTCAAGCTCGTGGCCACCGGGTTGCGGGTGCCGTCAATAAGAAACTCGGCCGCCGCCTGGATGTCCTCGATGTCCTGGGCGAGGAGGCGCCCGGCGGCGGCGTCGGCGTTGTCGGCAGAGTCGCCGCAGCCACGGAAATCGAACCGCAACGAGTAGATGCCCAAGTCGGCCGCCAACCGGTGGGCCAAGTGGCGCTGGTAGCAGTAGTTGCGGTGGCCGGCCTGGCCGTGGACGAGAATGGCGGCCTTGTTGGTGGCGGGCGCGTACGCTTCGGCAAACGGGTTGGCGGCGTCGACGGCGTGCGGCACCGCCAATGTGCCGACCACGCCGTGGCCAAACGTGACCTCAATCTCCCGTGGCGCTGCCACGTCGGTAAAGTGTCTCGACATTGTGGGAGCGTGCAAACAGCGACAGAACAGCGGACGGCGGTGTACTTATAGTCCGCGGCCAGAAAATGTGGAGGAGGTTGCATCGGGCGGCGCACGACCCCATGTGATAACAAAACGCAACCCACAACAACATTTATTAGCCGCCAATGATTGACAGAGACGCGTACGCCCAGTTGGGCCGCTCGCTCACCGACCGCCACTCGGACCAGCTCCTGACACAGTTGGCGGTGTTCCAGTCGGCGCTCATCAACTTTGCCGCCGAGCACGGCGCCGAAATCACCGACAACGCCGAGTTCCGCAACAAGTTCTCGCAGATGTGTGTGCTGGTCGGCGTCGACTCGCTCGAGCTCGTGCTTGCGGCCGCCACCACGGGCCGCCGCTCCCACAACTTCACCGCCGGGCTTGCGGTGCGGGTGGTGGAGGTGTGTCAGCAGACACGCGCGATGAACGGCGGGCTCGTTTCGTTGGCGGAGTTGGCGGCGATCCTTGCCGCCAACTCGCAGGTGCCGCTCGCCATTGGCGAGAGCGACATCGAGCGGGCGGTGCTGGTGCTCGGCACGTTGGGCCGCGGCTACGAGCTCGTCGCCATCAACGACAAGAAGTGGCTCAAGTACAGCTCGGCGACGGGCGACGACATCTCGAGCGACCACAAGAAGGTGTACGAGTTGTGTGGGTTTATGGGCGGATACGTGACGTATAAACTATTGCGCGATAACTACGGCTGGGACAAGGTGCGGTACCGCAGCGTGATTGACGAGATGATTATGAACGGGAACTTGTGGGTGGATGGCCAGGGCGACGGAGATCTGTTTTGGGAGCCGTCGTGGATACACGGATGACGGCTACAACCAAGGTTCAACCGCAGGTTGGACCGAAGGTTTGCCGGCAACCGAAGATTCAGTAGAACCAAGGTCAACCGCAGGTTGGACCGGTTTGCCCACTGAACCATTCAGTAGAACCAGTTGAACCAGTTGAACCAGTTGAACCAGTTGAACCAGTTGAACCAACCACTGCCAACCGAACAACAAAACACTCGGTTTCTAGCGTGAAGCTTCACCTTCAGTAGCGTCAGCTGATGCGGAAACAGCTTCTGTTTCAGTTGCAGAAGCAGTTTCAGTTCCAACAGTTTCAGAAACAGCTTCAGTTCCAGAAGCTTCACCATCAGTAGCTGACGCTACTGATGCTGCTGCTGCTGATGCTTCTCTCTCCTGCCGCCTCAACTTCTTCTCCTTCCACCGCGCATTCACCAGCTGGTACGACTCGCCCAACTCTCTGCTCTCGACCGGGACATAACTGGTAAAGTTCCGCCCGGTGCCGTTCCCGACATTGACAGCACCGCACCCCGGCTTGTGGGCCAACTTGGCGGCGTCCTTCATAAAGAAGCCCTCCATGATGGTGGCGACGTTGGCCTTGAGCTGGTAGTCGGTGAGCAAGCCCTTGAACGGGGCGTAGTTGCGCAACGCCTTGTTCTTGTGGTCAAAGTCGAGGGGCGAGAGCCACTCCATATCGTCGTCGTACTTGCAGTCGTACAAGATCAACGGGATGTCGTTGGCCATCTCGAAGGTGGGCTTGCACGGGTACTTGGCGACGTCCAAGAGGGTGTCGACGATGGTGGGCCGTTCCAACTTCTGGCCGACCAAAAAGAGGATGGCGACCATGCACCGGACCTGGTGCCAGAGGAACGCGGTGCCCTTCAAGTCAAAGTAATAGATGTCGTCCTTCAAGTGCTGGATGTCGGTGCTGTAGACCTGGCGCCTGTAGTTGGTGATTTGTTTCGAGCCGTCGATCTTGCAGAAGTTGCGGAAGTCGTGCGAGCCCTCGTAGCGCTTGGCGGCGTCGGCCATAAGGCCCAAGTCCAAGTCGTCCTTCTTGAAGAGGTAGCGGTAGTGGCGGTACTTGCAGCTGAAGCGGGCGTTGAAGCCGGGTGGCGGGCGCAAGCACACGGCGGTCATGCGGACGTCAGGAGGAAGCAACAGGTTCAAGATGGTGATGTACGGAAGCTCCTTGCTGTCGTTGGCAGGGTCCTGCTGCTGTTCGGGCGTCAACGCCGACCGGAGCGTGAGGTTGATCACCTGGTTCATGGCGCTGACACCACGGTCGGTGCGTCCGCAGCGGCTGAACTTGCAGCTGTCGGGGTCGGGCAGCAGAATCAACCGCGAGAGCGCCAACACCTTGAGGATCTCGTTCTCGATGGTCGGCAACGGCGTGTCTTCGTACTGGTACGCCAAGCCCGAGTAGTTCCATCCCAAGTACGCGAACTTGAGGGCGATGGTGCGGCGGTGGTGTTTGGCGAAGTCGAACGTTTTGGCCTTTTTGCGGGTGGAAGCGGGTGTTGCTGGCCGGGAGTGGACGGGGGAGGATGTACTGGTGGTGGTGGTACCGTTAGTGATACCGTTAGTGATACCGTTAGTGGTGATACCGTTAGTGGTGGTGATGGTGTTGTTGTTGGTGTTGCTGTTGCTATTGTTACTAGTGTTGGTGACGCTTTCACTCGTGGCCGAGTGCTGCTCCATCTGCACAATCTTCCGGATAAGCTCCTGCTTCGTCCACAGCTGGTACTGGCTCATGGTGCGGCGGCAGCTGGTGGCAGTTCTCAACATGGATTTAAAAAAACCATCTCATCGCGAAATCGCATCTTCACTCCTCCTCGTCACCATGCAGAAAAAGGGCTCGCTCGACTGGAACAACCTCAACTGTGAGCTCCAGCCGTGGCTCAGGGACGCCATTGCGTCGCTCGGCTTTCCCACCATGACGCCCGTCCAGGCATCGACGGTGCCGCTCCTCTGCGGCAACAAGGACGTCGTCGTCGAGGCCGTCACCGGGTCCGGCAAGACGCTTGCGTTTGTGCTTCCGGTGCTCCAGCGCCTCTCGGTGCGCTTGCACAACGCCGACGACGACGGCACGCCGCCCGAACCCGTCAAGAAGGGCCATTTCCTCGCGGTGGTGATGGCGCCCACGCGCGAGTTGGCGGCGCAGATCGACGCCGTGTTTGCGTCGGTGCTCGCGTTCTTGCCAGACAACCACCGCCCCATCACGTCCCAGTTGTTGGTGGGCTCGCTCTCCACCGTCAGGGAAGACATCGACGCGTTCCTCAAGCACGGCGCCCATATCCTCGTGGCGACGCCGGGGCGCATGTTGGACTTCTTCCTGTCGCAGTACGTCAAGGCCGCGTCGTGTGAGATCGCCGTGTTGGACGAGGCCGACAAGTTGCTCGATGTGTCGTTCCGGACCGACGTCGTCAGTATCTTGAAACGGCTCCCGAAACAACGCCGGACCGGCCTCTTTTCGGCGACGATCTCGTCCGCCGGCGACGCCATCTTCAAAACGGGCATGAACAACCCCGTCAAGGTGTCGGTCAAGTCCAAACACACCGCCGCACCCACCTCCCTCAACCTCGCCTACATGTTGGTCGACCCCCACCACAAACTCTCGGTGTTGCTCAGGTTGTTGCACGACTACCGCTACAAGAAGTGTATCGTGTACTTTCCGACGTGCACCTCCGTCAAGTACTTCTACCTGGTGTTGCAGCACTTGGCACACGATGGCCAGGACGCCGACGACGACGACGTCAAGTTCTACTCGTTGCACGGCCAGCTCCAGACGAAACCGCGCCTCAAGACGCTCCAGACGTTCGCCGACGGCGACTCCGCCGCCAAAAAACACGTCTTGATGACCACCGACGTCGCGGCACGCGGCATCGACGTTCCGGACGTCGACTTGGTCATCCAGCTCGACCCGCCAACCGACCCCGACGTGTTCTTGCACCGGTGTGGCCGCACGGGGCGCGCCAACAAGGTCGGCCAGGCCATCGTCATGTTGAACCACGGCAGCCGCGAGGACGACTACATCGAGTTCATGGCCGTCAAGGGCGTCCATCTCGCGGAAATGGACCCGCCCCCGGTGCCCAGCCACCCACAGTTGCAGCACCAGCTCCGACAGTACGTGTTGGCGGACCGGGCCCGCCACGAGCTCGCGGTCAAGTCGTACGTCGGTTTCGTGCGGTACTACTCGAAACACATGGCGCTGTCGATCTTCCGGCTCCAGCTCCTCGACTACCTCGGCATAGCACGCATGTACGGCCTCTTGCGGTTGCCGAAGATGCCCGAGACCCGCCACATCGACAACGACAAGATGCCGGAAGACGGCTGGTTGGGCGAAGTCATCGACATGGACACGTACCGGTACGCCGACGAGCACAAGGAAGCGGCGCGGATGGCGACGTTGGAGCAAGACAAGCAGAACCGGATCCTTTCGGCCAAGAAGCGCAAGGAGCTCCGGGTCAAGAACGAGTCGTGGTCGTCCAAGGTGGAGAAGAAGGAGTCCAAGCAGGAGAGGCGCGACAAGATGAAGCGCAAGCGCGAAGCCATCGAGAAACAGATCATGGAAGAGCCGTCAGACGACGAACAGACGCAACAGGACTGGAAGGAGATTGTCCAGAGCAACAAGAAGAGGCGGAATGGCGACAGTGGCATGCAGGGAACGTTTGACTTGTGATATTAATACACCACTGATACATACACTTACAAATACACTTACACATACACTGTATACACTGTTACACTTACACTAATACGGTATTACACTGTATTAATACACTGTTACACTTGCACTGATACTGTATCATTACACTCTATCATTACACTGTATCATACTGTTACTGTATTACACTGTTACTATTACACCGTATTAACATACTGTTACTGTATTACACTGTTAAACAGTTACACTGTATTAATATACTGTAACACTGTTACTATAAACTGTTACTATAAACTGTCACTGTAATACTGTTTCACTATTCACTAATACACTGTATTAATATACTGTTACACTGTTTTACTGTTACACTGTTATACAGTTCTACTGTTTGTTATACTATACAATGTTACTGTGTTAACATGCTGATTCACTGTTACATTAATACCCTGTTCACTAATACACTGTTCTCTAATATACTGATACACTGTTATACTGTATTACACTGTACACTGATACACTCACACATAACTGTTATACTGTTACACTGTACACTGATACACTGTATTATTTCTTGTATTATTACTTGTATCATCACACTGTATTACACTGTATACACCGTTCCACTTTACCGTTCCAGTTACTCATCCAGTACCGTTCCACCATTATGCTAGCTAATCTTCCACTTATCGCTAACCGAACGCACACCGTCAAACAAAAAGAGATTGTCCAACGGGGTATACTGCGACGTGGCCAACTTCAACACCTCCTGGCTGACGATGCCGCCCATCAAGCTGTTGAGGTTGTGGTATCCGTTGACGTTGTGGGCCAAGATCTCCTGGAACGTCGAGGTGATGGCTTGCGAGAGTTTGTGGCCGGCGACGCCAAACTTGGCGACAAAGAGACTGCGGAACGTGTCGTAGTCGTTGAGGTCGGGCCGGCGGCCGTACGTTTCGATAAACGCGCCAAACGTTAGTATAGCAAAGTAGATACTGAGACTATTATACGCCGGCTGTTCCTGGTCGTTGGCGGTGTCGCCACTGCCGCCGTTGCTGCTGCCGGTCTCGGCCAACAAGTCCTGCACCAACGTGGGGCTATGGAGCTTGGTCGAGCCCTGCGTCACGTACAAGAGCTGCGAGTTCTTGCAGAAGCTGGCGATGGACTCGGGGTTGATTTCCTTGGGCGACCGGCCTGCACTCTCCAAGATCTTGACGACTTCGGCCGTGAAAAGCTCCTGGTCTTTCACGGCACGGTCGCGGTATATCGCCTGTAGCTTGATGTAGCTGGCGGTGTCCGACGCCATGTCGGGCAAGTTGCCGGGCAACGGCAACTGGTTGTCGTTGAGGGCGACAAAGTTCTTCAATGCTTTGATGTAGATCCAGAAAATCGACGTCGACACGCCGATGTTTTCGTCGTTTATGTTGGAGTTTTCGAATAGGTTGAGCACGGTGCGGGGGATCTGGGTGACCTGCAACGCGCGGTGGATCAACGTCGAGGCCTCGATGAAGTTGGCCTCGCTGGTGATGTTGCGCGAGTACGACTCGATCAACTTGCGGAACTGTTTCTTGTCGGTGTAATTCTGGGGCGGCTGGGCGTGGTGGGTGCGTTTCCAGTGGCGCAACGCCTTGATGTACACCACGACGTACGGGACGTGGGCGTGTTCGGTGTCGTCCAAGGCGTCCAAGTCTATGGAGTCGACGTAGGCGCTGAGTTCGGGCCAGGGGCGGTCGATGCGGAGGTCGTAGAGGCGCGACGGGTCGTGGGTCTCTATCACGGTGACCTCGTTGCAGATGACGTTGAGCGAGCCGTAGAAGCCCACGGTGTTGACGATGAGCAACGGGATGCGTTTTTTCCAGAGGAGGTCGGTGATCTGGGGTAATTCCGCCACGTAGTCACTTATGACGACGACGTTGAACTGGTCCCAGAAGTCGGGGGACTTTGTCGCCAAGATGTCGGCGAGCGACAACTGGAGCGCGTGGCCCTTGACGTCGGCGTTCAACTCGTTCAAGTTGCGGGCGATGGAGTCGGCCTTCTTGCGGCCCAAGTTCTCGCGCTTGAGAAAGAAGTTGGCGGAAAAGTCCTGCTGGGACACGTCGTTGTTGTCTATGATGGTGAACTGGCCGATGCCGGGAAGCACCAAGTTCTTGAGGATCTCGGAGCCGGTAGCCGAGGCGTTGATGAGACAGATGTGGGCGCTTTCCAAGCTGGCCTGGCCGGACGAGGCCCAGAGCCGCAATTGGCGGTCGTAGCGCGTTTCTTTGTCCATGGATAAAAGGTAAAGGAGTGTAGGCGGCCAAAGACACAGCGGGAACAAGCAAAGAAAGAGTTTTTTTGTCGGTGTGTTTGAATCCCACCTTAGTCAAGTGACATTAGACGACTGGAAATTAAACTGTAATAACCACCGCACGGAAATTTTTTTTGGGGGGGGGGGGGAGCGAGCGAGCCGCGCGCACCCGCGCACCACCACCAAGTAACACCGGCGGCGCCAGGCCACCGCTGCCACCAGGTGTCCGGGACGGGACACAGTTTTCTCGCCTATTCCTCCCTTTTGGGAAGGTGGTCTGGGCAGGACCAGGACGTGTGGCTGGGACCAGACACGGGCCCGCCCCGAAATGGCGCCAGACCGCAACGGGCGCTGGTGGAACCAGAACCTCTCTCCAGCAGACTGTCCAAAACCGAGTACAGACAAAGTACAGACAAGTAATTCCTAGGGACAAGTTGCAAACCGTAAAATGAAACCGCACCGCACGAAACCGCAAATCAAAACCAAAATTCGAATCCGCAATTCGCAAATCGCAAACGACACAAATCACTAGAACCCTGTGCTTCGGTTCCCAAATGGCCCATCCCGATCCAGACACAAAAAACACCAACTAACAAAACCGTAACGAAACTCAAAAAAATAATAATGGAATATAATCATAAATTCATAATAATCATAATAATCACAACAACAATAATAATAACAGCACTAAACTAAATAACCGAACGGTAATCCCACTTGCACACAGATAGCGGGAAAAATACCTGGGGGCATAATTGCGACATTTGTCTCGCCCATTGAGTCTGGCTGGTTGGGGAAAACTGCCGGGTCGGTGGGCAGGCAAAAGTGCGGCGCGACATTTCGTTGTCTGTTTGTGTCTGTCCTGTGTATGTTTGTCCTGTCTGTCCTGTATCCGCCTGTCAGTTTTTCGCCTGTCGGTTTTTCGCTGCTGCTTCCTCCATAATTTACACGTGTAACTTGGCCAACGTCTTCACGTGTACACGACAACGTGTCATATACCGTTGGTCCTGACTGTGCCAACTCGTGCTGACACTACAACAAACAAAACAAAATCCGTGATGCCATGTCCGGGTAACCCCATCACCGTTTCCTTTGTTACATCGTCGCAGCACTTACCCGGATATTCCAGATAAGCCTGTGAATTTCTTTTCCCAATTTAACCAGAATACAATCCCACTACCAGGTTTTTGTGGTGAGCCGCACGCACTGCGAAGAGGTGAAAATTTTTGCACCTGCGTGGGATGTGTCTATGATAAGATCCGAAGCCCAACGGCCGGGTTTTCCAGCGTCCAAATCAATTGTAATACCCATAAACCACCAACACCGGCCCATTTCAACCCTTTCACAGTAGCCAGTGACGCAACATTTCTTTTTCCCCCCCTCAAAAGATCCCATTTCATTCTCACCAAATGCAAAAATTTTTATTGGATTCCTTTTTCAATATTTTTTTTTTTTTGGCCCAAACATATACCCACTAGTTTATAAGAAAAATTTTCTTCTCTTTCTCTTCTTCTTCTTTCTTTACTACAACATTGGAAAATGTCTGCTGCCAGTGAATCTAAATACTCCGCTGAAGTGCTTTCCCAATTATTGGACAACTTGAAGGTTGCTGATAACAAGGACGAAGCCGCTGCTAATGTTTCTTCTTTCTTGAACTCTTCCATTGTCGAACACGATGTTCCTCAGGAATTCTTCGATGACTTGAAGAAGCAACTTAACAACAAGAAGGACGCTGCTGGTGTCGTGGCCGCTTTGAAGGCTTACGCCCACATCTCGTCCTCCAACGACTTGTCTCCATCCGTCGAACCTTTTGTTGTTGACTTGGTCCAAGATGTTGCTGTCCAGGCCGGTGCCAAGGACAAGGATGTCCAAGCCGCTGCTGCTGATGCTTTGTTGGCTATTGCCTCCGCCATCACCCCAACCGCTATCAAGATCATCTTGCCAAAGTTGTTGGAAAACTTGTCCACCTCGAACAAGTGGACCGAAAAGGTTGCCATCTTGGCCGCTGTCTCCCAATTGGTTGACACCGCCAAGTCCCAAATCGCCCTCAGAATGCCTGAATTGATTCCAGTTCTTTCTGACGCTATGTGGGACACCAAGAAGGAAGTCAAGGCTGCCGCCACCGCCACCATGACCAAGTCTACCGAAACCATTGACAACAAGGATATCGAAAAGTTTATCCCACAATTGGTCCAATGTATCGCTGACCCAACCTTGGTTTCCAAGACTGTCCACTCTTTGGGTGCCACCACCTTCGTTTCCGAAGTCACCACCGCCACCTTGTCCATCATGGGTCCTCTTTTGTCTAGAGGTTTGGTCGAAAACGACACTGCCATCAAGCGTAAGGCTGCCGTCATTGTCGACAACATGTGTAAGTTGGTCGACGACCCTCAAGTCGTTGCCCCTTTCTTGGACAAATTGTTGCCACCTTTGAAGGCTTCCTTCGAAACCATGGCTGACCCAGAAGCTCGTGAAGTTACCCAAAGAGCTTTGACCACCTTGAGAAGAGTCGGTGCCGTTCAAGACAACGACGTTCTCCCAGAAATCTCCACCGCCGGTGACATCCCAGTTACCTTGAACGAATTCAACCAATTGTTGGAAGGTAAGACCATCGGTGCCAGATTCACCCCAGCCTTGAACTACATTGCTGCTATTGCCGGTGACTTGATTGACGAAAGAGAAATTCAACCAGAAGCCTGGATCAAGAACATCTTGCCATTTGCCACCATCTTCTTGCACGAAAAGGAATCCAAGGAAATCATTGAAGAATTCAGAAAGAGAGCCATTGACAACATTCCTCAACCTCCAAACTTCGAAGACGAAGAAGATGAAGGTGAAGACTTGTGTAACTGTGAGTTCTCCTTGGCTTACGGTGCTAAGATCTTGTTGAACAAGACTCAATTCAGATTGAAGAGAAACAGAAGATACGGTCTTTGTGGTCCTAACGGTGCCGGTAAGTCCACCTTGATGAGAGCTATTGCTAACGGTCAAGTTGAAGGTTTCCCAACCCAAGAAGAATGTAAGACCGTCTACGTCGAACACGACATTGATGGTATTCACGCTGAAACCTCCGTCGCCCAATTCGTCCTTGACGATGGTGAAGTTGGTTTGACCAGAGAAGTCGTCGAACAAAAGTTGAGAGAATTCAACTTCACCGACGAAATGATCGCTATGGACATCCACTCCTTGTCCGGTGGTTGGAAGATGAAGTTGGCCTTGGCCAGAGCTGTCTTGAAGAACGCTGACATCTTGTTGTTGGATGAACCAACTAACCATTTGGATACCGTCAACGTCGCTTGGTTGGTTAACTACTTGCAAACCTGTGGTATTACCTCCATTATCGTTTCCCACGATTCCGGTTTCTTGGACAATGTTACTCAATACATTATCCACTACGAAGGTTTCAAGTTGAGAAAGTACAAGGGTAACTTGTCTGAATTCGTCAAGAAGTGCCCATCTGCTCAATCTTACTACGAATTGGGAGCCTCCGACTTGGAATTCAGATTCCCAGAACCAGGTTTCTTGGAAGGTGTTAAGACCAAGCAAAAGGCTATTGTCAAGGTTTCTAACATGACCTTCCAATACCCAGGTACCAACAGACCACAAATTCAAGACATTAACTTCCAATGTTCTTTGTCTTCTAGAATTGCCGTCATTGGTCCAAACGGTGCTGGTAAGTCTACCTTGATTAACGTCTTGACCGGTGAATTGTTGCCAACTGAAGGTGACGTTTACGTCCACGAAAACGCCCGTATTGCTTACATTAAGCAACACGCTTTCGCTCACATCGACTCCCACTTGGACAAAACTCCATCTGAATACATCCAATGGAGATTCCAAACCGGTGAAGATAGAGAAACCATGGACAGAGCTTCCAGACAAATTTCTGAAGCTGATGAAAACTCCATGAACAAGATCTTCAAGGTTGAAGGTACCCCAAGAAGAATTGCTGGTATCCACGCCAGAAGAAAGTTCAAGAACTCTTACGAATACGAAATCTCTTGGACTTTGGGTGAAAACATCGGCATGAAGAACGAAAGATGGGTCCCAATGATGTCTGTTGACAACACCTGGTTGCCAAGAGGTGAATTGATGGAAACCCACTCCAAGTTGGTTGCTGAAGTCGACATGAAGGAAGCTTTGGCTTCCGGTCAATTCAGACCATTGACCAGAAAGGAAATCGAAGAACACTGTGCTATGTTGGGTTTGGAAGCTGAATTGGTTTCCCACTCCCACATCAGAGGTCTTTCTGGTGGTCAAAAGGTTAAGTTGGTCCTTGCTGCTTGTACTTGGCAAAGACCTCACTTGATCGTCTTGGATGAGCCAACCAACTACTTGGACAGAGACTCTTTGGGTGCTTTGTCTAAGGCTTTGAAGGCTTTCGAAGGTGGTATTGTCATCATTACTCACTCCGCTGAGTTCACCAAGGACTTGACTGAAGAAGTCTGGGCTGTCTTGGACGGTAAGATGACTCCATCTGGTCACAACTGGGTCCAAGGTCAAGGTGCTGGTCCAAGATTGGAAAAGAAGGAAGACGAAGAAGACAAGTTCGATGCTATGGGTAACAAGGTTGCCGCTGCTAAGAAGAAGGCTAAGTTGTCGTCCGCGGAATTGAGAAAGAAGAAGAAGGAAAGAATGAAGAAGAAGAAGGACTTGGGTGACGCTTACGTGTCTTCTGACGAAGAATTCTAAGCTCTCTGACCTTATTTATCATTTTTTCTCTTTTCTTAGATTGTTTAATGTATATATATATATAATTATATATATATAGATATAGATATAACTTATATATATAATTCGCCTCCTATAAAAAAAAAAGATTGTAGATTGCAACAACACTATTATATGGAATATAGCCGCCATGTTTTATTTGACTTTGTTCTACTTGATGCTGGCTATATTTGCAACCAATACCACGGTAGAGTGGCTACGTTCACGGTATCTCTGGAGCTCGTCGTACGCTCCATTCACAGTGACATGTCCTTCGACATCTCTCATTCGGAGAGGGCCCGTAAGTTCTACTTTACCAGGTAATGTTGTCTTGGGCTAACAAATAGCGTTTATCGCTCGAGGAACACGAGTATATGAGCCAGCGGGACATGCTTACGAAGCGCCTGTTGCAAAAGCTCGTGGCCGAGTTCAATATCTCCGTCCCATCCACCAGAATAGCCATAGCCCTTCTGGGCGGTGGGTATCGGTCCATGTTAACTGGAGCCGGCGCTCTTTGTGCTTACGATAACCGTGTCTCCAACTCTTCGTTGGCGGGTATATTACAAGCAACCAGCTACATGGGAGGTATTTCGGGCGGTTCGTGGATGGTGATGAGCCAGTTCACCGGCGATTTCAGACCTGTTCCCGAATTGCAACAGACCTGGAGCTTGGATCAACAGTTGTTGAAGGGAATCGACAGCTTTGAACCAAAGAATGTCCCGACTGAAGACCCCACTATTCAAAGAAAACCTGAAGATGACGTTGGAGTATTTGCAGCCATTAAAAAAGTCTTCGGGGTCATTTCGCCAGCAACAACGTTGGATGACGATCTTGAGCGGCTAACCAAAAGATATGATTCCACTTCAATCATTGATAAGCTAGTACGCAACATATTCAAACCCAGGACGGGCAACTTCAGTCTGTCGTCGTTGAAAGATGTATTCAAGTTCTACAAGGAACTCCAAATTGAGATCCGACCCAAACGTATAAAGGGGTTCCATGTATCACTCACCGATTACTGGGGAAGAGCATTGTCTCGACGGATCTTCTCTAACAAGGCCAAAACTCCGGGCGCAACGCTAACTGCCAGTACACACCTTCCATCCTTCCAGAAACACGAACAACCCTTCCCCATAATCGGCACAATTGAAACAAGCCCGGACAAAATAGAATCGAGCAAAAACTCCCATCTTTTCGAATTTACTCCGTATGAGTTTGGCTCGTGGGATTCTTACCTTGCAGCATTTATACCAATCAAGTATTTGGGATCGTCGCTATACAACGGAGTTTCCCAGTTGAGAATAGGCAACGTATCCTTCTGCACATCGGGCTACGACAACATAGGATTTATGACAGGTACCTCTTCATCCTTGTTCAACCATGTCTTTATTCATGTGTACAAGCTAATGACCATGCTCGATGAAGAACTATCGACAGCGTTGGAAACCATCCTCAACACTTTTGGATTGAGTGCCTCCAAATCAACCAAATACCCTGAAACCCATCCGGACCACGCATTGATATCTCCCAACCCGTTCTATGGCTACGGTGTCGGTGGAAGAATAGGAACGAATCAGCTGATTTATCTTGTGGATGGAGGTAACGACCAACAGAATATTCCCTTCCATCCCTTCTTACAGAGTGCAAGAAAGGTCGACACCATACTAGCATTTGACAGTACCGGCGATATCGATAATTTCCCCAACGGAACTACGCTCCAACACATTGCAGCACGGTATAGCAACACGAGCATATTCCCAGACGTCCCGGCCCCCGCCGAAATCGTGGCAGACAAGCTTAACCACCAACCAATATTTCTCGGTTGTGATCTCAACATCGACTATCACACGCAGAACCACTCTGTTGTGGACAGATGGGCCCCTCCATTAATAGTGTATTTTTCGAACCAAAATTACGGTTTCGCAGCCAATACTTCGACGTTCAAACTCGAGTATACCGAGCAGGAAGTCGACAGTATGCTAACCAACGGGCGCCAGGTAGCCACACATGACTATTTGCTTGAGTTTGCCACATGCCTAAAGTGTGCCGTTGTCAAACGGGCGTTGGACCGACACCATATCCCACCCCCGCCTCAATGCGTCGACTGTTTCGGGAAATACTGCTGGCACCGCCGCACCCGCACCACCACCGGTATCGGTATCTTCACGTGAAATCGGCCGATAACTTTCTCTGAAGCAAATATATTCTACGCACCACTAATAACCTGTTACCAAAAAACCATGACCGATACCAAGGTTCACGCCCTAGCGGCCATAGACGTTGCTACCGGTGTAAATGGCTTGTACATGATACTATGCACTGCACTATTGCCGATATGTATATTGGGCATAGCGTTGTTCTACTCGGGCCTCACCCAGAGAAGATCTGCCCTCACCATGCTAGCCATTCCCATCTTGGTCGGTCCCTTCATCTATATCGACTGGTTCATATGGGGCTATTCGTTGTGCTACTCGAAGTCCTCCAACAGGTTTATTGGAAACTTGGATTTTGCGGTTTTGAGACATCTCAGACAGTCGATGACCTTGATCTACAGCACGCCGAGAGGTGACATCTTGTCGATTAACCACTTTTTGTTCAACGGGCTATTCAAAATCATATGTGCTGCCCTCACATTTCCTGGTTGTGTGGCGGAAAGAGGAAGAATCCTCCCCATGCTTGTGTTTATGTTCTTTTGGTCTTGCATGATCTATAACCCCGTCACCTATTGGTTCTGGAACCGAAACGGATGGCTTTCGGTGGAACTCGACAAGCTCCCGGTGTTGGATTTTGCCGGAGGAAACTGTATCCATATTGTGAGCGGCTTTACTGCTTTGGCATACTCATACACCTTGGGTCCAAGAAACCCCAAAATCCTTTATGATTACCGCAACTCCAACACCAGTTTCATAGTGATTGGCACGTTTCTCTTGTTGTTTGGGTGGGTTGGGTTTATTGGTGGCTGTGATTACCAGTTCTCGACGTTTTCCGTCTTCATTTTCACCAACACCATCCTTTGTGCTTGCGTGAGTGGGCTCGTTTGGGCCCTGATCGATTACTACTTTTCATCTATACCTTTGGAAGGCGATACAAGCTTGCCTCCTTCACAGGATGACGCGAAGCTTGTATCGCATATGTCCCGGGTTTCACAAACGGGAGTGACAATTAACCAACACTATCACGAATCACAATCCGTAAGAAGGAAAATATCGATGATATCGTTTTGTTCGGGCATCATGACTGGTTTGGTGGTTATAACACCAGCAGGCGGCTATATCTCCTCGCCAACCGAGTTCTGGAAGAGCATTGTTTTTGGCGTAGTTGGTGCCATAAGCGGAAATCTTTCGACACGATTAAAGTATTTCTTCCGCATTGACGATGCGCTTGACATTTTTGCTATCCACGGTGCTGCTGGCATTGTGGGATCATTGTTGACGGGGCTTTTTGCCAACCAGCAGTACAAGTCTAAGGGAGGTTGGATCAACCATCATTGGAAGCAATTTGGGTACCAGTTGTTGGGATGTGTCGTGGTTTCTGCATACGTCTTTGTGCTCTCCTGTTTCTTCTTGTATGTGATTGATATAATCCCCGGGTTGCATTTGCGTATAGACAAGGACTTTAACCGGCGGAGCAGACTCGTAAGACAGGACTCCGAAGAATCGCAAACAACACTGGAACAAGTTGATGAACCGTTTTTGGAGAAGGCTGAACTATTAGGAACCGACGGGTTTGACTTCAATGGCGAGTACACCATGGACTTTATCGAGTTTATCAAGGTCATACGACCACAGGACTATCAGGAAACTGAAGAGGAACAACAAGAATACCATTATGGGATGGGAACTGACTTTGAAATGCATCAGGAAGGTAATTATTTAAACAAACGGGAATAGATTTTATTTTTGGTTCTATTAATATATATTTATAATCTAATAATTCAATGCTACGGTTCTACACCGTGAGAAAATCAGCTCAACAATCTCATGGTGACCTCGAAGACAGCAAAGGTGGCACCGTTTGCTGGGGCAGCTCTCAAGATAGTAGGGAGGAAACCACGGTAGAAACCCTTGATACCGTTCTTGGCCCAGACGTCTCTAACGACATCAATAGAGCCCTTGTACTTTGGAGTGGTTAACGAGTCTGTTTGGAGCTTCGACTTGATGACATCGACGGGGTAGATCCCGATCCAAAGCGTGTAGCCCGACAATCCACCGAACAAGCACAACTTCCATGGAGGAATGTCGGTTCTGGTGACCTTCTTGGCCTTGATTTCCCTGGCAATCAAGGCTTCGTAGGTGGCAAAGTAAATCCCCAAACCGGTACCTTCTCTGAACAAGGTAGGGAGCAAACCCTTGTACAAACCACCAGCCTGGTATAACTTCTTTGCACAGTCGATGGGTCCGTCGAAGGCCCGCTGGGAGCCGGTCTGAGTTTGCAATCTGATACGGATATGCTCAATAGGCGATGCTAAGAACCCGTTGGCAAAACCAGCAACAGCACCACAGGCAAAGAAGTTGGCCAACGACAAAGGCTGGCCGCCCAACTTGGAATCGTAGTGTCTCTTCATGAACTCGTTGACGGAGAATTGGACAGACACACAAGCCCCGACTCCGACCAACGGAGTCAACGTACCCTTGTAGAACCCCCGGGGACCTTCGTTGGCCAACAACTTCTTGATGACGTCCAACGCACCGGAGTAAGTGCCTTCTGGAGCCGATTGCAATCTGACCTTGACGGTGTCAAAGGGCTGGCCCACCAAAACTTGGGCGATTCCCCCCATGGTTCCACCAACCAAGTCTTTCAACACCTGGTTGGAGTCTTGGGTGAGTGGGGGCTCTTCTAATTCAATCGTCATTGTTGGTAGCTAGCGATGAGTAATAGTTATGGTGGTGGAAGAAAAAAAGTCCAAACCGCACGGCGGGAATCTATAGCGAGAGGGGATTCCTACAGGGCGATTAATTGGGGATAAAAAGTGAAAAAGTGGCAAGATCACGGAACCGACACCCGCCAAAAATGGGTGGGGGAGCAAGTAACGTCGATGAGGTTGCATAGACATGTTGCTAGGGACATTTTGTTGTGGATAATGTTACCATTTGGTGTCTATCTATTGGCTGGAACCGTTGGTTCGGGCGTGGTCGAATCTTGTAGATAAGAAACGGCGACAAAATTCTCCGCTCTTTTCTCGCTAATTATTTGGCCAAACGGTTTTTTTGGACAAATCCATCCGCTTTTCACCGATGCGAATCAAATTATTCACCCGAATTACATAGTTAATAGATCTGGTAGATTATGTAGTTTTTTTTATGTATCACACTAGTATCACGTTGGCTAATTCTCTTCTTCGCGGGCCATGATTAACCCATCAAACGGATTCATTCCGTTCTTGGCAAAGTACTGGCCCGTAGACTGCGCCGGGGCCGTCACCGCAGCTTGGGCCGTGATTCCTGGGCTCACGAGCGGACTGAATGTGTTCTCGTGGTTCGTAGTAGGCATGATGGCCTGTGCAGCCAGACCCAAGGTCGCAACCAACGGCGTTCTGATGGGAGGAGGCCCGTTACCGAGCAACGAGTTGTTGTTCAACTGCGACAAGTTCACCAGCGATAGCGAGTTGTTCAGCAAGCTGGGATGGGCACTGGCAGGCGTGAATAAGTTGGACACACTGGGGATTGACAGCAACGGCGGTGGATGGTTCGAGTACAGACTATCGGAAGACATCGACTTGTACGTGGACACTTCCAACAATAACGTTACGTCCTTGGTGGTCTTGGTCAAGCTCGCCATAGACGACCGGATGTCGTTCAAGATGGGCAAGTCCTTCATCACACCCTTCACCGACGAAAAGGTCTGAATAATCGCCTTCAAAAAGAGATTGATATCGTCCCAGAACAACCGGCGCGTTGTTTGCGAGGGATTGTTCCTGATCGTCAACAACTTGGTCATCAAACTCTTGGTGATATCCATCGAAGACATACAAACGTTCATCAACTCCTTGACCTTGGTGGCGACAGTATGGTTGATTCCTGAAGACG
Organism: Teunomyces kruisii; assembly: GCA_003706535.2. Taxonomy (NCBI): domain Eukaryota; kingdom Fungi; phylum Ascomycota; class Pichiomycetes; order Serinales; family Debaryomycetaceae; genus Teunomyces; species Teunomyces kruisii. The sequence goes on from PPLR02000014.1 coordinate 208,001, forward strand.
ACGACATGTTGGCGCTGGCTAGAGCACTCTTGTTGATAGCCTGGGTCAATTCTCCAAACACAACTTGGGCATTCGAAGTAGCAATATCAATGGCCCGGTAGAGCTTTTCGTCGACTTCGTCGGCCTCAAAGTTGACATTGGTGTTGATAGAAAGCTTCTTCTGTTCAGCAACAGCCTTTCCTGGTGTTAAAATCCGATAGGCGTTCAATAATTCGCTGAAAGACCCGTACAATGTGAGGTAGAGCATTCTGATAAAACAGATATCGATCTTAAGCACAAAAGTCGAAAAGTTCTCGCTCAATATATCCATTATCATCTTGAATGACGCAATGCAGGTGGTCAACGAGGTTAAGATTTGGTCCAAGTTATTTCCCGTCTCTTCCATCGCCTCCAAATTTTCCACCAAGGAATCAATGTTTGCCTTGGTCGTATACAAGTAAGATACCATTTTCATTGTAATCTTCTTGTCAACACAGAACCCCGTAAAACGTCTAACCGAAGAATGTAACTCACTGAACGAGAAAAGAATCTTTCTTGATACCTTGATAATCGTAGACGAGTTAAACTTTCTGTTAATGACCCGAGATGGCGAAGTCTCGTTTGATGGCAAGCTATTTTGCCTCGAGATTCCAAGAACATTTGGAGGAGACTTGAAAAGATCCTCTTTTAAGGAATGTTGTTGAGAAAGCAGATGGTGCCTCTGTACACCTTCGTGGGGTGTATACTGGTGCAGCAAGCTCTGGGACCTCATTTGTGTAGGAGCAATGACTTCATCGATGGGGTTTTCTTGCAAAGTCGATAATCTTCTGAAATACGCTCCCGACTTATGTTCGGTGTCGACGTTTTCGTTCTTCTCTAAAATACGGTCGATTTCCTTTAAGGTGTTGGAGCGAGTTCGGTTTCGACTCAACGACCGGGTCAAATTTCCAGCAGCATTGCCCGTTATTGGAGTGCTGGTGGATGAAGTCTTTTGAGCTACTGCTATAGTTGAGGGTGACGAACTCAGGGAGTTGGGAACTGTAGATGCAATAGTTGTGGTGGTGGGTGGCGGTGTGCCGATATTGAATGTTTCCATTACTGATGCAGTGTGTGGCTGTACTGGCAATGTGTAATCCGCCGACGTATTCATGGTTTCACTGTCAATAGAGTCGGCAGTGGTATTAGACGCTGAATTCATCTGGTCGGAAGACTCGTCCGGTTTTTTTATGATGAGTCCCATTCTTTTGGCAGCTTTTGATGCTTTTGTTTTAGTTTCGGAAATGCTCTTCGATCTTGCGATGGGTGGTTGTTGCAGTGGGGGCTTGATTGATTTCAACTCGTTCTGTTCAAGTAACTTGGCTTCAATCTGGGACTTATTGGTGATTAAATAATTGTTCAATTCGTGTATCCAATCGTCGGATCTCTGCTTCTTGATCATTTTCACCAAATCAATCGAGGGATAGACCAATGGATTTTCGGCAAATTCAAACACATTCAAGTTTAGTTCGGCCAATACTGGAGGGAGATACTTGAACTTGTTTTCCATGATGGAGATGACCCTGAGATGCTTGAGCTGTCCCAAAGTTTCGGGTAAGTTCCAGAGCTTGTTGGCAGAAACGTCCAAGATTTCCAAGTTGGGAAAATCTTTGATACTTTTTGGTAAAGAAGTCAAGTTGTTGTTGAAAAGATCCAAGTATTTCAAGTTCTTGGATATGAGTGCTAGGTTTGGTGGTAACTCGGAGATCTGGTTACTCTGGAGACTTATCCGTTCCAACTCCAATGCTGGTGCAAATGACGAAACAAACTCATGAACAACTTCAATGACTTCTGTTAGTGGTAGCTGCTGGGCAAACACCACCGAGTTAAGCTTGACGGTTCTTTTGAATTGGATTTGGTCGAGCTGGTCGTTAAGGAGCTGAATAATTTGGGATGAATGGGACATTGTATGTATGTGGCTCTATTGTCTCCTTTTTGGGGCTCTGCTACAACTAAACTTATGTTTTCCTTTCCTTCTCGGCTGTTAGTAACCAGACTACAGCTCTTATGCAACCCCCGGGACCTGTCTTTTTTGGGCTTGGATCGGTATGTCTCTTTCCCCGTTGGACTTTTTTTGGCTTTGGATCGTGTCACGTGGAAACAACACCAGTGCATAATTCCGCATTCGGGGGGCACTAACAAACTTCACGAGGCCGGAACAAGTTGACAGACGAAAGAAAATGCACTTGATCTTATTGGATAGCAATCCTGTTCTTGTGAAGGCATGGCGACTACATTCCAACTTGATTAGCCGGGCGTTCCAGAAACATAAAATTGCATACGTGGAGCCGAACTTTCATTTCATTAATGCCACGCTACAAGAGACTGCTGGCCGCCAATGGGAGTACAGCGGAAGCACAGCGTTGGTTACGCCGGGAAACTCGTTGGCATACATGGGAGGAGGCTTTGATAAGTATGTCGTGGATTTACTTGGTGGAGAAGGAGATGTTGCCAAGCTGATCCAGCAGTATACCTTGAACAAATACCGCGGGTACGTTCCTGTAGGAGAGGTGAATGCCATTGATCTTGCACTGGTTGTCCCCAAATTCACAGAGACCGCTATACATGCCAACTTGAATCTTGTTGAGCTAGCGGTGGTGCCGTCGATGGTGGTACCGGAACCGGTGGACGACGGGCGCCAGACAGTGTTTGACACGGTATGGAATGTGTTGCGATATGCCTCTCTGGCCCCAATTGAAAACTGGATTTTGCCCGGGATTGGAACGGGATATGGCAACATTGATGTATCTGTAGTGGCCCAGACCATGGTGACGGCAATTTACTTGTTCCACATGAAGGCCAGTACCAGAAAGGACCAGCTCAAACGGTCGGTTTTGGTGCTCAATTTCTTGGGCAAAGATTACCGCAACTTTGGAGACGTGGCCGACATCGAATCGGTGATGTCTGAGTATGGAAAACTGCGTGGTGACGGGCCACCGGCCGACATTGACCAGCTCTTGCTGTGCATTAAGTAAGGACTGGCTGCAAAAAAAAATTCCTGCAGCCGGGCCCAGACACGTCGATACAAATTTATTTCCATCACGACGCGACGGTCTTCCCCGAAGCCAACCACGACACCAGGACCAATGACAAAGGTTAACAAGCTCGCCTACACGTTTGGGATTGTCCATTGTCGTGAAACCAACCAGATCTTACTTCTTAACCGCCAGAAAAAGCCCTGGATGGGCCGCTGGAACGGCGTAGGAGGCAAGTTGCATGAGGAGGAAAGCCCGTACGACTGCATTGTCCGTGAGACGTTGGAGGAAACGGGGTTGCATCTACCGCAGTACGTTTCAAGAGGGGCGTTTGTATGGAACGTCCCCCACAACGACCAGTATATTGGCGAATCCACCGGCGGAATGTACTTGTTCACCGCAGAAGTCACGGCCGATGAAGTTGCAAACTACAAGACACCCGTGAGTTATTGCGGCGAAGGGATTTTGGACTGGAAGAAAATCGAATGGGCTTCTGACCCGGACAACATGGGCATCGTAGACAACATCGTGCCCCTTCTCAAGTACGTGTTTGCGTCGAACCAAAACGACTTGTTCTCGACCAAGTATGTCGACGGCACCATGATAAGCTGGGTGTATTTGCCAGGCCGCAATACCGAATATCCAGTGTATTACTAATATAATATATTTACATCTATAACTATGTAGTCCAGAGACGGGCAGTTCCGTCGGCACCAGCACTGAACAACCAGGCTTCCTTGGGGTGCCACACCAAGTCCAACACCCCGATCTGGTTGGTGACCTTGTGGCCCGTCAACTTCTTCAATGGAACCAACAATGGGTTCGACATCAAGTCATCGTACACGGTGCCGTGGAACACATGGATGGACCCATCGTCGGACGCGGAGGCAAACAACGGCAAGTTGGCCTTGTGGAACTTGATGCTTCTCACGGCCTTGTCGTGGTATCTCAACGTCTTGTATGGAGTGGAGGCCAAGTCCAAGTCGTGCCACAACACTCTCTTATCGTATGATGATGCCAACAAGTTGTCACCTCTTGGGTGAATATCGATGGTCGACAACATTCTGGCACCAGGCATCAACTTCTTGATCAACACCTGTTGCGCCAAGTCGTAGATCTTGATAGTACGCTGCGAGGCAACAAACAATTGCGGCTTGAATGGATGGAACTTGGCGTCCATTATGATACCCTTGGACTTCTTGAATGGCGATTGTGACAAATGCTTCGACAACTGGTGGATCAACACGGCAGTATTCTTAGCATCGGGAGAAACAGTGACAAAGTAGTCACCCTTACGGTGCCACGATATCTTCTTGACCGTCTTACGGCACTGGATAATGGCAGATATACCCAATTGAGCCTGTTCAGAGTTAGGAGTGAACCACTTGGCCACTTCCTTCTTGGTTTCCTTGTCTTTGGCACCGTCATCTCCGTCGTTTTCCTCATCGTCATCGTCTCCACCGACCTTGATGTCACCCTTCTTGTTGCCGAAGGTGTCGTAACCCCAACCGGATTCGATCTTCAACTTACCAATGTTCTCGATATCGAAACCAAAGATAGGTGGAACTATCAAGTAGATGTTTTCGCCAACAGCAACCGACAAGATTCCGGAATTTTGGTCTGGGTGCCATTCCAAACTTTCGATATGGTCGTCGGTGTTGTCGCTCTCGACAAGTTGAGCCTTGTATACCTGTCTTCCGGTCAAGATTTCCCAGATACGAACAGAACCATCGTCAGAACCGGTAGCCAACCAAAGGCCTTGTGGATCTATAGAAATAGTACGGATCTTTTCTGTGTGACCGCTGTATACAGTGGAGCAACGGATTGGGAACGGTCTCAAGTCCTTTGGAGAAGGCAATTCCGGAATCAAACTGTCTGGGTCGATGTTCAACTTGTTGTGACGCACTCTTGGAGCCAAGTACAAGTCCAAACATCTTTCGAATCTTTCTCTAACCGATTCTTGGTAGCCAGGAACCTTTCTGAGGGAAGCGTACTTTTGAGGAAGATAGTTTCTTTCTCTTTCTTGTGGTTCAGTTTCCAACCACTGTTTCTTTTCTTCCTCAGTCAACAAGTATTCTTCTGGAGGGTTGTAGGATTCTTCGTTGGTTGGTGGTGGTAATTTAGGTGCTCTTAAGTTCATGATATGGTCAGCGACTTCCTCTTCGTTGTTCCAAAGATCAAAGTTCATCTTTTCTTCTTCCATCTGTTCCTTAGCCTTGTTCGATGGAACAATACGGCCCTCTCTGATAGCTCTGACAATCTTCATGATTTTCTTAGCTTCATGCTTCGAAGGAACGAATCTTCTCTTTGGTTCTGGGACGGCAGTCAATGGCATGATTTCAGGCTTGGAAGTAAACCAATCAATGTATGGTTCGTAGGGGTCGATGTTTTCCGATGTGTTCTCTTGTTGTTGAATCTTTCTGATCAATTCCAATTCTTCATCCAGCAATTTGAGACCAGCACCAGTGTTCTGGTCGAGCAAACCGGTCCAGCCTTCAGGCAAGTCGATGGACTCCAATAACTGGTCCAAGGCAGAACCCTTGGCAGGTCTCATGATTCTCTTCCCGTTGATATCGTAACCAAGATGGGGCATTTCGTCGTAGGCAGATAATGGCACATTACCGATGGTGTTGAAGTTTTCAACGTCACTGTCATCACTGTCGTAAACGGGATTGATTTCTGGTTTGATGATTCTTGGTTTACCATCGGAAAACTTGGTATGAATCACTTCTTCGGTGTCATCATTGGACATCGATCTAATCTTGACACCAGATAATTTGTCAGTGATGGAAAGGTTGTCTCTAGGTTCGTCGGAAAAGTCTTCTGAGTCAACATCAGAAACGTCATCTTCTTCGCCCAAAAGTTTGTTGAATTCGTCATCGTCCTCGTCCTCGTCTTCTTCTTCTTCTTCATCTTCCTCATCTGCATCTTCGTCTTCTTCATCGTCTCTTTCTTCGTCTTCTCCTTCTTCTTCGTCGTCGTCGTCGTCGCTGGTTTCACTGGCTTCGCCGTCTAACAATCCAGTAACCTGGAACTCTTCTTCGGGTTCCTCTTCAACCTGCTTTCTCTTTCTACGTTCGGTGACCATGTCGATAAGATACAGTTAAAGTAAAGAGAGATTTGAATTTTTTTTATGGACTCATCGCGCCCTGCAGACAACCGCGATGGGACCCCATACCGAAAACTGCCACCAACAACAACACCCAGACCCAGCAGTCCAGCAATGAACTCCATACGAAAACTCAACCAGATCATCCAGAAAGAGTTGGAGAATAACGTGCCTGACAATGCGTCTTGGCATTACGACTACCGCGACACTCCATACATTTTTATAGGCGGCCTTCCCTCCGATATCGACGAGGGTGACTTGGTCACCATCTTCTCGCAGTACGGAGTACCTACCCACGTCAATTTGATCAAGGACAAGGAAACGGGCAAAAGCAAGGGATTTGGATACTTGAAGTACCGCAACTACCGCAGCTGTGTATTGGCAATCGACAACTTCAACGGGATCCAAGTCCGCGACCGTACCATCAAGGTCGACCATGTATACTATAAGTTGAAGGAAGGAGAAAACGAAGATGACTACTTGGTGGATTATAGTGGAGTTGAAGTTGAAAAGCCAAAGGCATTGGAAGCCGCACCCAAGTTGTTGGAGTACGAAAACGATGAGTTTGCCGACCCCATGGCTGCATATGTGAGAGAGAGAGAAGGTAGTCCAAAGCGGACCGAAAGAAGTCATAGAAGTGACAGAAGTCATAGAAGTGAAAGAAGTGACAGAAGTGACAGAAGTGAAAAAAGTGAAAGAAGTGAGAAAGGTGAACGAAGTAAAAGAAGTAGCCACAGGAGTAGCAGACACGAAAAAGGCGAAAGAAGTCATAGGAGTGAGCGGCACCGAAGCGAAAGAAGTCATTCACACCACGAACCAAGCAAAGAACATACGGGTGATAATACAGGTATCCCTATGGAAGTCGGGAACAAGCAGGATGAAACCAAAGCCGATAAACCAAACTTAAGCGACCTTCTTGGAGACCTCAGTTAACGATACTTGTACTGGCAGGACTTGTACTAATATCTCATTTATAAATACATGCATCTAATTAGTTTTCTTGACGTTGGAATCAAAGTAGTAGTCAACAAACTTTCTCTTTTGTTCGATGTTGAGAGAGTCACCAACCAACTCAAGCCCATTGATACGGAACGAGTCCCTGATAGCAGCGACATCCCATTTGTCAAATTGGTACACCTTGGCTTTGATAAAGTTATACTTGATCTCTGTGTTCGATACCAATTCAAAGTAATAACGTAACTTGGAGATATGGGCAATTGGAAGCGTCAAGTAACCAGGTCTAATTTTGAGCACCAACGATTTGATGTTGAAGCTTTCGAGCTGCTGCTTACTGGCGTTGATACGGAGGAACGGTAACAAAGCCTTGTTATTGGAAGGAGTCCCCTCCACCAACAAGAAAACAATCTTGTTTTTAAACTTGGAGATATCGTCGACAGTCTTGCCTCTCACCGACGAATCAAACGTGTGTCTAAACAACTTCCATACCGTAAAATGGTACAATTCTCCCCTCTGGTCAGGAATCAACACTGCCACGTTCCTCCAGTTGCTGCCACTAACAGCAGCATAAAGAAGGCCGTCGATGGGGCTCGACCAGTTGGCCACAACCAAGTCACCAATACGAGGCAAGCTGGCGTTGATTTTGGCCACATTGGACCGTTTCACACCATCCACTAATACTTCCAAGCGGTTAAGTCCAAAAAATACTAGTATTAGTAACTTGTTTATCGCAGCAATACCCGTCACAAAGTAGAGAGCGATAAGAAGCACAATAAAGGGAAACGTAATTATAAGCAAAAGCGTCTTGGCTGCTGCAAGTCCCACTTTCTTGATGCCTGTGGCAGCCGTCAATGGAAACGACTCAGGCATAAACGGCGAAATGCCTGTGCCCTTGTCGCGCCAATTGGAGAACTTTTCCATGATGGTAGGTGTACTAAGTGTTGGTGGTGTTTTTTTCGCTTTGGTCGAAAAAATTACCGAATCTACAACTGTAAGATTATTTCACGTTTACATTCACATCTAATATACACAGAATATAACTATTCCAACGAATTAAAAACCAGAACTGCTTACAATTCTTGAGAAGCCTTGTCACCCTTTTGAGCCTTCTTAGTTGGCAACAAGGATTGGTGAATGTTTGGCAAGACACCACCTTGAGCGATGGTGACGTGACCCAACAATTGGTTCAATTCTTCATCGTTTCTGATGGCCAATTGCAAGTGTCTTGGGATAATTCTGGACTTCTTGTTGTCTCTAGCAGCGTTACCAGCCAATTCCAAGATTTCAGCGGCCAAGTATTCCAAGACAGAAGTCAAGTAAACTGGAGCACCGGAACCCACTCTTTGAGCGTAGTTACCCTTTCTCAATAATCTGTGGACTCTACCGACTGGGAAAGTCAAACCTGCCTTAGCAGATCTAGAAGTTGATGCTTTTTCGGACGAACCGGCTTTACCTTTACCACCAGACATGTTATTAATATTTAGAATTTATGATAAGTTAGAGAAACTTTGCTTGTAAGTTGGGGCAGGGGTTGTTATTTATAATGGATATCTCAGTGCCCATTCTCAGCGTTACACTGCATACTCATGTGTACGCCTGTGCGCGCCCGCTCCCCGGCGCGACGACGGTGGCGGATTCCGTACTGGAGTTTACACCGCGCGGTGGCACCAGAGAGTGTTCCCATATCTACTCCCTAGATGTGTATTTTTCATACCTGCGAACCTCAACACAATTTACATGAGAAAGAGGCCGTAGAAACTAAAGAGAAGTTCATCATTGGCTAGCTGTACTGTAGAATTCCTTGTGTAGTATGAGAGCACCAGTTACCCCTTGTCAAATACCCGTTTTCACTATAGCAATCTACCAATTTGCCTTGATCCTCCCGCACTCCTCCAGTTCTCCTCGCCAATGTTTGTTTGTTTTGTTCGCGCTCACGTCACGCTCTCGCGGTAAATTGTCGCACGCTCTTCTCCTGCACGCCGCGATTCCACTCCCGCACCAAAGTCTCCGCTGTCTCTATAAATACAAACCAATTTCCTCCCTTCAAGTTTCTTGATCTCCATATTACCTGTATCTTAATAATCAATCATGGCCCCAAAAGCTGAAAAGAAACCTGCCTCTAAGGCCCCTGCTGAAAAGAAGCCAGCCGCTAAGAAGACCGCTTCCACCGACTCTAAGAAGAAGACCAAGACCAGAAAGGAAACTTACTCCTCTTACATCTACAAGGTCTTGAAGCAAACTCACCCAGACACCGGTATCTCCCAAAAGGCCATGTCTATTATGAACTCTTTCGTTAACGATATCTTTGAAAGAATCGCCAGCGAAGCCTCCAAGTTGGCTGCTTACAACAAGAAGTCCACCATCTCCGCCAGAGAAATCCAAACTGCTGTTAGATTGATCTTGCCAGGTGAATTGGCTAAGCACGCTGTCTCTGAAGGTACCAGAGCTGTTACCAAGTACTCTGCTGCTGCTTCCAATTAGGTTAATTTTATTTCGGTGTATATTAGTAATGGATATGATAAGTAAAATTTGCCAATTGTAATCTAGCTTTCAATTGTTTCACCTTCGCTTTCGTTAAATATGATTAGCAACAAACAACACAACACGTTGAACAAGTGATGAAGCCAGAACGTATGTCTCACTCCATAAACCAAGCAATAAAATACAAAGTAGCCGAGGTATCCCACAAGTACTATCAATCTCCAGTCATTCTTGTCCACATTTAACTTCGGCAACTTGGTCATCTTATTGTTTCTCTCGATTAGGACCAAGATTGGCACAATTGACAAGAAATTGTGATGAGAACTGAAAGGTGTTTTCCAGTTGACTGTGAAATTATGGACGAAAACAATAAGAATAGGCACATTGATAGGCAAGATCCAAAGCATCAACAATAGCAATGTCAATTGGTAGTTGAAGACGCCGCTATCTTTATTCTGTACTAAAAGTTTGAGCAATGTTATCGTTTGGACAATAACACACACAATATAAGCAAACTGATAGGGAATGTACACCGGGATCAATAGGATCAATACCGCAGACGTAATTAGTCTGCGGTATGACCAAATCTTGGCTATCTGTGATTTCTCCTGCTTCTTCTCATCAAAAACAACTTGCTTGACTTGCTTTCTATTGAATGCTCTCGCGCCTAATTTGGCAACGAATCCAAGGGCTATACCTGCAAACAAAATTGTATAATAAGTGGTTAGGACCAACCAAGTAGTGATCAAGTAAAATATAGGGCCAATAAACCACAAAGGGCGTTCCTCTAATCCTAGATAGAAAGAATGCATTTTGAAGTCAGTGGAGCCCAAATTTAACGTGATTTCATTTCTGTCCCTCAAGACAACCGGGTCAATTAAGCTGAAAAATTCCTTCACCCATGAATTCTGGGTTAATGGTGTCAAAATCACCAAAACGAAAAACACTATCGGTAAATTTCTCCACGAATTTAAGATGGTCAACCCATTGATAAAGTTGGGATACTTCTCAGTCTTGAAAAAGGCTCTGATTTGAATCAAAAACACGAGTAACACGTTCAGAACACACCCACCCACTAATGCCAATCTGTATCTCAATACAAGCAACCTCAAACTCTGAATTAAATCCACTGATAAGGTAACCTCAAGTGGTTCTTCGCTATTTGAGGTGGGATCCGTCCAAATTTCTATGTTGAGTCCTTTCTTTTCATGTTTTTTGAAGGGAACAAATGGAGCTATACCATGCATAGTTAACAGCAACACCAGATTGCTTTCAACATTTATATGCCATTTGGTTTCGTAAGGTTCTTCAACCCACTGCCTAATAAACGGAGCGAAGGAAGGTTGGTTAGCTTGATTATGCAATTGTCCCACCTTGAGTTTATAGGCCAATAAGCTGCTCCATGCACCTGGTATCTTGATATTAGTGGATATAGCACGACTTGGTGGTAATGAGATGTCGCCACCTCTGGTCAACAAGGTTAGCAAATCAAGACCAAGTTCATAGTCAGTTGACTCGGATAATTCGGCAACCAAAAATTCCTCTGTAGCGACACTCTTTGCAACAACAACGACGTCATACTGTGCTAAGAGTGTACTGTTAAATTGAAGTGCGTAATATGGCAGTAACTCACCTTCGAATGACGAATCCATTAGACTATGACTTCTTTCAGAAGACTGTGGAATGATGTTGACATTGGCGGAGACATCCAAACATTTCAAAGATAAGAATTCTATCGTGTTCTCGTCTGTTAAATCGTCGAACTCTTCACCTTGAGCATTATTATTGCACAATAATGCTGCAGGAGAATTTTCTCCATTTCTGTACTGACTCCATGATCCAAGTTGTTTGGAGCTCAATAAGGAAAACTTGTGTTTCTCATCTTTAGTAATATGAAATACATGCAAATCGGACTCGATTGCTGTAGACTTCATAATTTTATCACTGGTTATCTTCTTCGAATCTAATCGTATCGTAATATTAGCTTCCTTTGGTTCTGTTGAAAGCAGTGATTCAAATCCCAGCAACAAGTATTTCTTGAATATCTCCATCCTCTGTTTCAATGGGTACGTTTTCGATGGCCTGGTCGAATCCACAATTTCAAGAATCATGCGTGCAACCTGGCGCCGAAGCTGTCCGCACCACACAATGGCCAAGTGATCTATAGGGGTCCAAACATGCGGTATTCCGGTGGAGTACACTGTGAAACCGTTTTCGGGGGGGACAAGATATCCAAGAGTAGTGTAATCTGCGGGAAGTGTCGAGTCTAGCTGGCCACCCGTTATTGATACTAGAGATATATTGTGTAATCTCTGTTTTGCTATGGATGCAACACTTGATTCTTGTTTTGAATCTGTGAATCCGTCGTACCAAAATTTATCTATGGCAGAGTAAATCTTGAGAAGGTCACCATCAAAGGTCAAGGGTGAGGCCGCATGTGGCGATGCTAGTGTTATTATAGAATTAATGGAGCCTTCGACGTAATTTGGCAATGTAAGCATGACTCTGGCGACCACACCACCCATGGAATGGCCAACAATGATGACCGAGGTTGGTGGTGTTGGTGTGTTGGCATATAAGCCCAATATGAAGCTGATGGCTTCGTTTAAAAACTCGGCCTGATCTAGTATTGTTCTGCCATGGAAGGCAGTGAAGTCTTCGTTGAAATCGGCGGCGAAGAAGTCCAAGTTCTGGGAGTTGGGGTTGCTGTTGAGTTCGGGATTGCTGTGGAACTCGCTAAAATACAATTCCGCCGACGCAGCAGCAATTGATCGAACCTGGCGGTAACTTCCGGCGTTTCCAGGAATGAATAGCACCGGTATACCATCCAAAAGGATACCGTCGTTTTCGTCGGGGATCTTATCATAATCCTGCTCTCTGTACAAATAGAGGGAATATTTGGATGCAAATTTTGTGTGGGACTCGTCAAAGCCCTTTATGCGTGCGTATGATGGGCCCATCCATACCAGACGGCACCCTGGCGAATCAGCCCCATCTCGGATCAGCACATAGTGGTAGCCCGTTAGACTGGCCAATATGAAGCCCAACACCGCAAGAATGTACACAGATAAACGTGATCGCTTCTCCATGGTGCTTCTGACAATATGGAGGCTGCCCTTTTGGCGGTAGTTATCGATGTACAACGATGTGTTGTGGGTGGAACTAGTGAATACCAAGTTGGCAGTAAAAATTGGTGGTGTGTATATTTGTGTGTACTGCACATAAGTCAGAACACCAGTCATTTGGCTGCTACATCCGAACCGTGGTCATAAATAAGTATACAGTGTTTGTGGAGTTGGTTTTCTCACTTACTTTGTTGTTTCTTGTCCTTGTTTTCCTTATCGTGACCTTGGTCGTGGTCTTCTTTTTCTGGTGTTTTTTCTTCGATCAACACTTTGTCGCCGAATTCGTTGTTGTGTTCCACCACCTCGACCTCGATTTCTTTATCTATCAAACCCTTCTCCTGGGCCAACTCCACTAATTCCTTAATCTCATTGGTGGAAAAGTGTCCATCGATCGGTATCTTGCCCCTGGGGATCTCAAACCCGTCGTCATCGTAAATTTTTGAATGTTCCAGATTCGATCCACCGGTTCTGTCTGTGACATTGTTACCCGATGGTTCCTGGTGGTGGTTTTGTTCTTCTTGCTCGTCTTGCTCGTCCTCCAACTCCTTCTCTTCTACCATTTCTTTGAGCTTCTGGAGCGAGTCTGAGTGGCCCATGGGCTCGGCACGTTCTAGTTGTGTTATCAACTCTATCTTGTCCATCTTGTGTATTGTAGTATGTAATTTAAAAAAAACTCGTCATGGGTTTAGCAACTGAAATCTGGAGGAAACGACCGCGGTTGGGAGCCCCCGCGCCTCTATCGTGGCACCGCCTATTCTTGTTTGTCATCGTTGGTGTCGTCATCTTTTTCTCCGAGTTGTCTCAATCCCTGCAAGAAACCATCAATGCCTTCGCCACGGTAGTCGTACTTCAAGCTCTGGGCAAGAAGATATCCTGCACCGGTGCCGCTTCTCAAGTTTTCGCTCAACTTCTGTTCGGCCTGCTGGAAAAATCCGCTGCGAAACACATCCAAAATGTCTTTCTTGGTGGGGTTTTTCGCAACCGATTCAGGCAACACGGGCGAGTAGAGGCGGTGTAATTCCTCCGGAGTGAGACTATCCAAGTGTTTCTCGACCAATTGGAGGTCGAGAACATCCGAGATGGCCACAATGGGGACTTTTGAGGGCGCAGCTGGAGTCGTCGCAGGAGGAGAACCTGCTGGAACTGCGTCTGTTCTGGTGATACTGTTAGTCGACCTGCAAAAATGCTAATTTCATATATTGTACACGTACTTACTCTTGGCTAGTGGATTCCTTCGTGTCGACATCTTCGTCTTCTTCCTCTTCCTCTTCTTCTTCCTCTTCTTCTTCGTCATCCTTTATGGCGATCAAATCCTGTACTTGTTGGACAATCTTCAAATCCTTTTCTGTCAACAACTCAGGCTGGTCTATGTCGCCTACGTCCTGCAACCAGTACAAGTGTCTCGCCTGAGATGACAAAAATGATAATGCAAACACCCGTCCGGTCTTACACGACTTGACGTGTTTGAAACGAACATCTCCTGGAATAAGTAACAACTCGTCCTTTTCCACGGTGCCGCCCACCGTCAAGTCGGCCTTGGGCGACCAGTTGAACAGGAAAAAGTCGGGGTCCTCGCTGCTGGGCTTGATCACAACCACGCCCTTGTGGGGCAATGGCGTGCATCTCTTTGTGTCTTCGTCATACTCGACCTTCCCCGCGTGGAACTTTATAGATTTGGACATGGTTCGTTCTGGTTCGCCTCCTACTATAACAATTTATATTTCGTTGCCACTTTGGATTATTTTGATCGACATTTGTGTGCGCGCACGACCGGCCATCTTTCCACTTACTCTACTTATACATACAACAGAACACCACCGTTAATAGTGCCCCCAATTCAGTTCCCATTGCACCATGGACTTTCCACCCCAAGACATATCCGTGTTGGTCAACAAGATTGCTGCCTTGCTTAGAGAGCGCCAGCAGACCTTGGCCATTTCCGAAGCCGCCTGTGGCGGTCTCTTGTCAGCATACATCATCTCGGTGCCTGGAGCGTCGAACTTCTATATCGGAGGCAAGTTGGTGTATTCTTTGAGACAGAGACTCAAGTTATCTGGCTGGAGCGACGACGAGATCCGTAATTACATGGGACCGTCCGAACAGGTAGCCTTGAAGTTGGCCAGAACAACCAAATACGAATTGGGATCCACGTTTGTGTTGTCAGAAACAGGGTTTGCCGGCCCTTCCAACGACTTACACTTGAATGACGATGAAAAGACCAACAGAGCCGAGGTTGGTACCGTTTACTTGGGATTGAGTGGACCTACAGGCGAGACATCGTGCGTCAGACAGACCGGCAGCAACGAGAGATCGAGCAACATGACGGAATTTGCTAGATTAGGGTTGGAGTTTTTATGGCAGGAGCTTTCTAGAGATAGTTGATCTTATATACATATAAATGGATGACATTACGAAGTAAATTAGCAGGAAAATGACGATGCGGTCCGGGTGTTTTGGAACATTGTGTATTGCGGCGTGGGTGTAGAGATTTGCGGAATGGATGTTTAAAACTGCAATACTACTTAATTCCACTTACGTTTGACATGATATAATATGAATTACATCAAGTGCATTGCATCATTTATATCTACCTAGCAAAAGAATTTATAGTAGTCAATTGGCTATATCTATTAAATTTAACCATTATATTTGGTGACTTTACTCGTGTAAATATAAAACTTTGAAGAAATCTTGAAAGTAAGCAGAAACAAAAATAAATACCAATTGAATCACTTTAGAAAACCCAATTACGTCAATTACCTCCTTTAAGATATAGCTACTGTTCTTCTATGCCCCAAGTAGCCCATTTAACGATAATGGTTACGTGTTTAAGGTGCCCAAAAGGAGAGCGCACCTGACTACGATCACGCGGTTGACACGTCAATTTTTTCGGTTCCACAAATAAAACGAAAACAAATCACCGTCAATAGCGTCAATAGCGGCTAACACACATCATGACCGGTAAGTATCCAGCAGGCGTACAATGAGGCCCAGCACTAACAAACAGAAGTAGAAACTATTCAGGATACACTTCAGCAAGAAGTTAAGATTATCAAGCGCAAGTTGAACGGATACGTTGGATTCGCCAACTTGCCCAAGCAATGGCACAGAAAGTCAATCAGAAGAGGCTTCAACCTCAACATCTTGGTTGTTGGAGAAAGCGGTTTGGGTAAAAGCACCTTGATTAACACGCTTTTCAACCGTGAAGTTTTAACCGGCAACGAAGAGAGTGAGGAAGACGCTGAACAGGGCGAAAACGTCGAGGTCAAGATCAAGAACCACAAGGCCGAAATCGAAGAAGACGGTGTCAAATTGAAGTTGAATGTGATCACGGCCGGTGGATTTGGCGAATCGATCAATAACATCAACTCGTGGAAACCAATTGTTGACGAGATCAACAGCAGATTCGATACCTACTTGGAAGCCGAGAGCAGAATAAACAGAGACGTGACCAACGACGAAAGAGTACACGCGCTTCTTTATTTTATTGAACCTACGGGCCACTCGCTCAGATCGTTGGACATCACCTTGATGAAGCAAGTCCACGAGAAGGTTAACTTGATTCCCGTCATTGCAAAGTCGGACACGTTGACCAGTGATGAAATTGCTCAATTTAAGCAACGTATCTTGGACGACATCAAGTTCCAAGGAATTAAGACGTTTACTCCTACCGACTATGAAGGCGACGACGAAGAGACCGTGTTGAACACCAAGCAAATCTTAGCCAAGTTCCCATTTGCAGTTGTCGGAAGCACCAAGGAAGTGGAGACTCCCGATGGACGTATTGTTAGAGGTAGAAGATACCCATGGGGTGTGATTGAAGTTGATAACGAGGACCATAACGATTTCATAAAGTTGCGCCAATTATTGGTGAGAAACTTTTTAGAAGAGTTGAAGGAACACACCGCCAACTCGTTGTACGAAAACTACAGAACTGAAAAGTTGACTAGAATGGGTATTCAACAAGACAACACTGTTTTCAGAGAATTTGATCCTTTGGCCAAGCAGGAAGAAGAACGTGCCTTGCACGAGGCCAAGTTGGCCAAGATGGAAGCCGAGATGAAGGCTGTATTCCAGCAAAAGGTATCGGAAAAGGAAAAGAAGTTGCAGAGATCTGAGGCTGATTTGTTTTCGAGACACAAGGAAATGAAGGACAAGTTGACGAAGCAGATCAAGTTATTGGAAGACAAGAAGACGCAATTGGAGAAGCAGAAAACGTTACCTCAAGAGCCACAGCCGCCAGCTGCCGCTCCAGCAAAGAGTCGTAAGGGATTTTTACGTTAGGTTTTTATAGTGAATTGAGGGAAAGTTGAATGTAATGTAGGATGGGAAGAAGAGACTGAAGAAGAAGACGACGACGGCGATGAGAAGGAGAACTGACAAAAAGAAGTACACGACGAGAAGAAGAAGTTGAAGAAAGGACGAGGAGTAGGGGATGAGAAGCTAACAATTATCAGTTCTAGACTCGTCTGGTGCCGTACTCTGCAAAGTTCGGTCATTGTTGCCGCAGCTGAAACGTTCTAGAAAAAGCCTGGTTTGCTGTCGCTTATCGCGCGCAGCTCTTGTGACAATAATTCTGTGAGTGAACATTTTTTTGTGACAGCGAGTACCACACTTTATTCCTAAGCAATGTCGGAAACCAAAGACACCAAACAGTCTCCAGAGACCCAGCAACCCAAAGAGAATCCACTTGTTGCCACCGTCAAGACGCTCCAGTTTGCCTGGTTTGTGGGCCACAGCGTGACACTCATCAGTATCTTGTTTTACGCGTTGACCTACCTCCGCATCGGCACGGGATTGTACAAGTTCTGGTACCAATTGGCGTTGGTTGGCGTTCTTGAGAGTTTCGGGGTGTTGATCTTCCAGTTGGTCCAGAAGAAGACGCTGTTTGTGACGGTTTTGAAGGACGACAACTCGCAGTACTTGTTGTTAGGATTGCTGCTCCTTGTGTTGAGACCATACGTGTTGGTGTTGTTGTTGCCATTTGCCTTGTTTTCGCTCTTCCATGTACTTGCCTACGTCAAGGGCTACTTGCTTCCATTGTTTGGCTTGGAGAACCACGCTGTTGCCCGCCAGATTGGCGACTTTGTCAGCAAGAACAACACCAAGTCCATCCAGTTGGCCAGTGTGTTGGAGATCTACGCGTTGTTGTGGTTGTTGTTGAGAGTGCTTACTTTCAGAAAGAGATCGTTGTTTGCCTTCTTGGCCTACTCGCTCTTCATCAAGGTCAGATACGAAAAGTCCATCTTCACCCGCAATTACATCAAGTCGCTCGAAGTCCAGGTCGATTCCTTGGTTAACCAGGGCGCCGCCACAGTTCCTGCCGCTAAGAATGTCTGGCTCTCCATCAAGAGTGCTTTGAGAAAGGTGGGTGCCATCACCTTGGTTAACGATTACTCGAAAGAGGCATAATTACATTTGAGCCTGGTGCCGGTGCAGTTACCTATTTGGGTAGTAATGTGCATCTCCCTCCTTCCCCTTGATTTTTGTCGCAAAAAGGCTCAAGTTTTCTGTTGCACGACACAACTTTGTCGTTGTGAACACCGGGCTGGGCCATAGGGCGCTAAAATTAAAGATGTGTTGGTCTATATACAGTACACCCTCCACTTAGCTTACATCATTATGCACGTAATTTATTTCCACCGAGTTCGAATTGCTTCCATTCGCACAAAAAATTTTCTTGAATCTCAGAACGTCGTCGAAATCATTGGAACATGGTGTCGGAATCGACAGGACCAGGTTTAAATAACGCCTAAATCCACTCAAATTTTTCAGTTTCTTTCTTTATAGATTTTATATTATAGATCCCCTATACTGATTCTTATACAATGTCTAAAGCTGTCGGTATTGATTTAGGTACTACCTACTCCTGTGTGGCCCACTTTTCCAACGACCGTGTTGAAATTATCGCCAATGACCAAGGTAACAGAACCACTCCATCTTTCGTCGCCTTCACTGACTCCGAAAGATTGATCGGTGATGCCGCCAAGAACCAAGCTGCCATGAACCCAGCTAACACCGTTTTCGACGCTAAGCGTTTGATCGGTAGAAAGTTCACCGACTCCGAAGTCCAAGGTGATGTCAAGCACTTCCCTTTCAAGGTTGTCGACACCGCCGGTAAGCCAAACATCGAAGTTGAATACAAGGGTGAAACCAAGGTCTTCACTCCAGAAGAAATCTCTTCTATGATCTTGACCAAGATGAAGGAAACCGCTGAAGGTTTCTTGGGTACCAAGGTTAACGACGCCGTCGTCACCGTCCCAGCTTACTTCAACGACTCCCAAAGACAAGCTACCAAGGATGCCGGTTTGATTGCTGGTTTGAACGTCATGAGAATCATTAACGAACCAACCGCCGCTGCTATTGCTTACGGTTTGGACAAGAAGGATGAACAAGAAAAGAACGTCTTGATCTTCGACTTGGGTGGTGGTACTTTCGATGTCTCCTTGTTGTCTATCGAAGACGGTATCTTCGAAGTCAAGTCCACTGCTGGTGACACTCACTTGGGTGGTGAAGATTTCGACCACAGATTGGTTACCCACTTCGTCAACGAATTCAAGAGAAAGAACAAGAAGGACTTGTCCACTAACCAAAGAGCCTTGAGAAGATTGAGAACTGCTTGTGAACGTGCCAAGAGAACCTTGTCTTCTTCCGCTCAAACCTCCATCGAAATCGACTCCTTGTACGAAGGTATCGACTTCTACACCTCCATCACCAGAGCTAGATTCGAAGAATTGTGTCAAGACTTGTTCAGATCTACCTTGGACCCTGTTGAAAAGGTCTTGAGAGATGCTAAGGTCGACAAGTCCGCTGTTGACGAAATCGTCTTGGTTGGTGGTTCCACCAGAATTCCAAAGGTCCAAAAGTTGGTCTCTGACTTCTTCAACGGTAAGGAACCAAACAGATCTATTAACCCAGATGAAGCCGTTGCTTACGGTGCCGCTGTCCAAGCCGCTATCTTGTCTGGTGACACTTCTTCCAAGACTCAAGACTTGTTGTTGTTGGATGTTGCTCCATTGTCCTTGGGTATTGAAACCGCTGGTGGTATCATGACCAAGTTGATTCCAAGAAACTCCACCATTCCAACCAAGAAGTCTGAAACCTTCTCCACCTACGCTGACAACCAACCAGGTGTCTTGATTCAAGTCTTTGAAGGTGAAAGAGCCAAGACTAAGGACAACAACTTGTTGGGTAAGTTCGAATTGTCTGGTATTCCACCAGCACCAAGAGGTGTTCCACAAATCGAAGTCACCTTCGACATTGATGCCAACGGTATCTTGAACGTCTCTGCCTTGGAAAAGGGTACTGGTAAGACTCAAAAGATTACCATCACCAACGACAAGGGTAGATTGTCCAAGGAAGACATTGAAAAGATGGTTTCCGAAGCTGAAAAGTTCAAGGAAGAAGATGAAAAGGAAGCTAACAGAGTTCAAGCCAAGAACGGTTTGGAATCTTACGCTTACTCCTTGAAGTCCACCTTGAACGACGAACAATTCAAGTCCAAGTTGGAAGAATCTGAAGTTGAAGAAGTTACCAAGGCTGCTGATGCTACCATTGAATGGTTGGATGCCAACCAAACTGCCACTGCTGAAGAATTCGCTGACCAACAAAAGGAATTGGAAGGTAAGGCTAACCCAATCATGTCTAAGGCTTACCAAGCTGGTGCTGCTCCAGGTGGTGCTGCTCCAGGTGGATTCCCAGGTGCTGCTGGTGGTGCTCCAGAACCATCTAACGATGGTCCAACTGTTGAAGAAGTTGATTAAGTTATAAGGAACGAAATTAATTAGAAACGAGAATAAAAACACATGTTAATAAGCTAGCAATGTAGAGAGAGAGAGAGACAGGTGAGTAGGTATTTATACCGACATGAACATTTACATTTCCTCACATTGTAGGCCCCAAGGCCCAGGCCCAGGCTCAGGGCCCACGGAAAAATGGTCAACAAGACAACACTATGGGCCCAACTGGGCCCGATTTCAGTACACCCAATAAACGCATTGCCATTGCCCGATTGGGACGGAGGGGTACCCGCTCACCAAAAATACATCTGGCCGCGGCGGAACGAAAAGTGTATTGAGTCATTTTCCTGCACAGTGCCGGATTGTCGCTGTTGCCAACAAAAAAATCCCACTAGCTGGAGATAAGTTGCCGTTTTGATGCCAGCACCTATCGCCGCCGGCAATACTGGGCGACAGTTTAATTAGGATGTCGTTTCCTCCGATAGTCCGAAGGGCTAAACCCCGGCCGCCGGCTGCAAACCATGCCATAATCCATCACACCACCGGGCTACACCAATGGCGAAGCGGCAAATAGATAATAATGGATCCTCTCCACCGGCCCTATCGCAACCAGAGTAGGAATCCGGCGCCTACAACCGCGTTTCCACCAACGGCCAACAAAAAAAAATCCAACAGATCTGGAGGATAAATATCCTGCACGCGGCCGTAGCGAGACACAAAAAAATTCGTTTCCTGGAAAATTCACTATTTGTCACCATTGCAACTTTCTGTTGGTTGTTGTTTTTACCATCGATTACTAAGACTCCGTAAGTAGCAGAATGTTTTGTTGGATCCAGCGCTTGGCCATTGCCGTCGCCACCACGGCCCAGGACCGGTGATAGACCAATTGAATCAGCCGCCCACACCAACTGGCCATGTCCGTCGTATAGACAGGAACGACCCACACACGCTCGGTGGATGCAACCACCTTCCCACTCACCTTATTCGAATGGTGCTGTCTATTAATAATTGGAAGGGTTAGCTGATTAACGTACGCCACTGCCCAAGCCTGGACCCATTACCAACATGCCACTGGCCCCCGCCTGCCACACGCACGGCC
Organism: Teunomyces kruisii; assembly: GCA_003706535.2. Lineage (NCBI taxonomy): Eukaryota > Fungi > Ascomycota > Pichiomycetes > Serinales > Debaryomycetaceae > Teunomyces > Teunomyces kruisii. The sequence goes on from PPLR02000014.1 coordinate 229,501, forward strand.
GTTCCCACCCGTTTTTGCATACTAACTCTTGTGCCGCAGGAAATATATAATGACAGTCAAAAACCATCAAGTGGTTCACGAAGCTAACCAAACAGCTCTCCGTCCTACGCCCCAGGAATTCTTTGCCAGACAACCCCACCCGGGCCACATCAAGGACTTGGATGAATACTACAGATTGTACGAAAAGTCCATCTCCGATCCTGAAGGTTTCTTTGGACCTTTGGCCAAGGAATTTTTACACTGGGACAGAGACTTCTCCAAGGTCAAGTCCGGTTCCTTGGACCACGGTGATGCTGCTTGGTTCATCGGCGGTGAATTGAATGCGTCCTACAACTGTGTTGACAGACACGCTTTCGCTACCCCAGACAAGCCAGCTGTCATCTACGAAGCTGACGAGGAAAAAGATTCCAAGATCTTGACCTACGCCGAATTGTTGCGTGAGGTCTCCAAGGTCGCCGGTGTCTTGAAGAGTTGGGGCATCAAGAAGGGCGACACCGTTGCCATCTACTTGCCAATGACCTCGCAAGCCATTGTTGCCATGTTGGCTGTCGCCAGATTGGGTGCCATCCACTCGGTTATTTTTGCTGGTTTCTCTTCCGGCTCCATCAAGGACCGTGTCAACGACGCCTCCTGTAAGGCTTTGATCACCTGTGACGAAGGCCGTCGTGGTGGTAAGACCGTCAACATCAAGAAGTTGTGTGACGAAGCCTTGCTCAACTGTCCAACTGTTGAAAAGGTCTTGGTCTACAAGAGAACCGGAAACGAAGAAATCGCTTTGAAGGAAGGTCGTGATTTCTGGTGGGATGTCGAAACTGAAAAGTTCCCTGGCTACTTGGCCCCAGTCCCAGTCAACTCTGAAGACCCTCTCTTCTTGTTGTACACCTCCGGTTCTACCGGTACTCCAAAGGGTGTTGTCCACTCGACTGCTGGTTACTTGTTGGGTGCTGCTTTGACCACCAAGTACATCTTTGACGTCCACAGTGAAGATATCTTGTTCACAGCCGGTGATGTTGGTTGGATTACCGGCCACACCTACGCTTTGTACGGTCCATTGGCCTTGGGTATTCCAACCATCGTGTTTGAAGGTACCCCAGCTTACCCTGACTACGGTAGATTGTGGCAAATCGTGGAAAAGCACAAGGCTACCCACTTCTACGTTGCTCCAACCGCTTTGAGATTATTGAGAAAGGCCGGTGAATCTGAAATCGAGAAATACGACTTGTCCTCGTTGAGAACTTTGGGCTCCGTTGGTGAACCAATCTCTCCAGATATCTGGGAATGGTACAACGAAAAGGTCGGTAAGGGCCAATGTCACATCTCTGATACTTACTGGCAAACCGAGTCCGGTTCGCACTTCATTGCTCCAATCGCCGGTATCACTCCAAACAAGCCAGGTTCCGCCTCGTTGCCTTTCTTCGGTATCGAGACCTGTCTTATAGATCCAGTCAGCGGTGTTGAAATCACCGGTAACGATGTCGAGGGTGTTTTGGCCGTCAAGAACACCTGGCCATCCATGGCTAGATCGGTGTGGAACAACCACACCAAGTACATGGATACCTACTTGAAACCATACCCTGGTTACTACTTCACAGGTGACGGTGCCGCCAGAGACCACGACGGTTACTACTGGATTAGAGGTAGAGTCGACGATGTCGTCAACGTTTCGGGCCACAGATTGTCCACTGCCGAAATCGAAGCCGCTTTGATTGAACACCAAGGTGTTTCCGAAGCTGCTGTTGTTGGTATAAACGACGACTTGACCGGCCAGGCTGTTGTTGCTTACGTTGCGTTGAAGGACGAGCCAGCCGAAAGAATCAACGGTAAGGAAACCAGCGAAGAAGCGTTTGCCTTGAGAAAGGAATTGATCATGCAAGTTAGAAAGGAAATCGGTCCATTTGCCGCTCCAAAGAGCGTCATTATTGTTGCTGACTTGCCAAAGACCAGATCGGGTAAGATCATGAGAAGAATCTTGAGAAAGGTGTCTGCCAACGAAGCCGACCAATTGGGTGACATCACCACGTTGGCCAACCCTCTGTCTGTTGCTGGAATCATCGACTCCTTTGCTAACCAGTTTGGCAAGAAGTGAATACCATATGCGAATTAGCTAGTGATTAATAGAAGCAAATTAATGATATATATTAAAACTCCAAAAAAATTGCCCAGTGTAAGTTAAGTTTCCCGCGCACGCGAATCTGGCGATGCCTCGCCATAAATTCAAGTTGGGTAAACATCTCCATATAAACAATAAATATAACCAAACGATGCTGGCACTCGGCAAGATCACCAAGGTGTTCATTGCCGTCAAGGTGATACAGTTGGCAATTGTATACTTTACACCCTGTCAGTTTGACACGTCGTCCCACATATTGTTTGACCACCACATCGGCGCCAAACAGGCCCTAGCCACCACCTACTGGTACCTACCGGTGGACCACCTCATTAGTCACATCGTCAATAAGTTTGTGGCATGGGATATGGTCCACTTTGCCGGCTTGTTTGTCGACGATATCAAATACGAACACCAGTACGTTTTCTGTCCGTTATGGTGGAGAATCATCAAGTATCTCCCGGTCGGAGGCGACGATTTCTATTCCAAGGTAGTTTTGAGCTTGGTGGTGTCCAACTGGTGCCACTATGCCTCGGCCATTGTGCTATACTACTTGACCAAGTCATATTTCGTCAAGAACCAAACGGTGGCATTGTTTGCTGCGTTACACCTCATCATCTCACCCGCAGGAATCTTCTTAACGGGAGGCTACAGCGAGAACTTGAGCAACTTGCTCAGCTACGGAACCATCTTCTTGCACGACAAAGCGTTGGATTACCAGGATTTCCGCCAGACCAACCATAAATCGGTCAGATCACCGGTGCTATACCTATTTGCAGGCTCTCTCTTGGCGCTCAATTATACCGTGAGGGCCAATGCCGTGATCTTAGGCTGGCTCTTTGTCTACGACTTATACGAGTTTGCTGTTCTCAACAAGAACCGCCGCAATTCCATCCTTGCTATCGCTGCTGGCGTCCAGCTATTTGCAAGTATCGTTTATCTCCACTGGCGGGCATACGTCGAATTTTGCCCCGAAAGGGGCGAGTGGTGCCAGAAGAAAATCCCGCTGTTGTTTAGTTATGCCCAAAGCCACTATTGGAATAATGGCTGGTTCCGGTATTGGACACTAAACAACATCCCGAATTTTATCATACCACTCCCAGTGATTGGTCTCAACATTGCTGCCATACGATTCTACACACGTGAGTTGCCCAAGTTCAAGAAGCTCCAGTCGTTGCTCCAGGTCAACGTTCTCTTTTTGGTCATGGCAATTTTCTACATGAACACCCAGATCCTCGTTCGCATCTCGGGATTTCTTCCCATTACCAGTTGGTACGTGGGCCACTTACTAGCACAAGGAGATAAACACGGAAAGTACATCGTATACTACTGTGTGGTGTACAATCTTCTTCAAACAAGTCTCTTCGCAGCATTTCTTCCTCCGGCATAATGGGTGCAAATTTTTACCCGATTAGGACATTGGGACCGTTAATAGTACCCTGTTGATAACGTATATAAAGTAAATAAATCACCCCGTTATTAGACGTTCCTAATAGCAGAAACAATACAAACAAAGACCAGGATGAACAATCTGACCGGTGTTTTGATCTCGCTTTACCGAGCCAACCATATTCCTACGCTCGTAGGGATATTTGTGCTTATTGGAATTCTCTCTTTATTTAGATCCAAACCAATCAAGGCTCCAGACAACAAGAACAGAAAGCCAGGTAACTGGATAGCCGACAAAACTTATGTCACTCCGACACCTCCTGCTTTTAAGAACTGGGACCCCGTTCTCACCAAACCACTTCCATATCGTGCGTTTAAGCACAACTACCATGTTACCATGGGGATTCGTAACATGGACTGGGCAAGCTGGTTTGAGTTGGACAACCAGTGGCAGAAGTTTCACGACGAAAAGTTGAAACGGTTGGAGGAAAGAGGCACAGAAGTTTATGGAACCAGCCCCAAGGCCGTCGACGCTGCTTGGGAATTGTTGCAAGAAATGGCTCGCTATTTACCAGCAAGATACCCCACGATGTTTCGCAACACTCCCAACGGTTTAGAAAACTTGATCACCAAGGAGACCTTTAGTACAACCAAGACTTCCAGCCCTAAAGAAGACCCCATCAAGATGGCTGCGAAATTGGTGCAGGATGATTTGGCCATCATGGTTGAAGGAGAAGACGGACAATACTCGTTGGAATCGGGTGCAATCATCCTTGCTGGCTTCTGGAGATTTAGAGACAAGTTTCAAATGACCCTCAACGAGATCCATACCAGCGGTGATGTACCACAATACAACGAGAAATTGAAAAGTGGGATGAACCGGTTTTTCACCCGGATTACCGTCGACAAACCGGTAGTCCGCAACAATTACTTTATCCAGACCGACGATAACCTCGGGTGGTCTAGTTCTATTGGGAAGGAAGACAACAAAGTGGTTGGATGGAATACTGCCGAAAGGGCCACCACCGTTGACCAGCTTTACTTCCGGAGCGAGAGACAGAGTTTGCGTCGTTTGCCCAAAAGCGGAGCAGTTGTATTCACAATCAGAACGTATTTTGTACCCATGGTTGAGCTCTGTGCCGAGCCATATATTCCAAGAAGATTGTTGAATGGAATCAATAGCTGGACTGGTGACGTTGAGGAGTACAAAGGCTATGAAAAGTACAAGGATGTTTTATTACCATACTTGGAAGAATCAGCAAAGAAACAAGAAGAGGCGGGCTATGTTGAAGAAGGAGGTCCTAGTGCTTACCCTTGGTAGTTAGATACTTACAAAATAAATGCTCATACTAAATTATTTCATTACTAATATACAATAAAACGAATTAAACCTAAGATCTTTCACCTCTTAATCTTCTAGCTAATTGGATGTCCTTCTTTTGGATGGTGACTCTCTTGGCGTGGATGGCACACAAGTTAGTGTCTTCGAACAAGGAGACCAAGTAAGCTTCGACGGATTCTTGCAAAGCACCGATAGCAGAGGATTGGAATCTCAAGTCGGTCTTGAAGTCTTGAGCGATTTCTCTGACCAATCTTTGGAAAGGCAACTTTCTGATAAGCAATTCGGTCGACTTTTGGAATCTTCTGATTTCTCTCAAGGCGACGGTACCTGGCTTATATCTGTGAGGCTTCTTGACACCACCGGTAGATGGAGCAGACTTTCTGGCAGCCTTGGAGGCCAATTGTTTTCTTGGTGCCTTACCACCAGTAGACTTTCTTGCTGTTTGCTTAGTTCTAGCCATTTTAGTTAGATTACTATGGGATAAGAATTGGAAACCTGACGGGTCATCTTCTGTTTATATACTCTGGGGTGATGTTTTTGTTTTGAGGCGCGAGTTACGCATGCGGGGAGTAATTTGCAGACTGGAGTTGACGGCGCGCCGGGAAAAGTAACAGAACCTGAAAATTACGCTTTGTTCCGCAAGTTACGCAGCGAGGTGTTTCATAACATACACTTGCAGGTGACGGAAATGTTACGGTAATTATCTGAATCAAGAAACTAGGTAATATTTTGTCTAAAAAAGTAACAGTAAATTGATCTATCAAGTTCTAGAAACCGTAGAAACGTGTAGACAACTCGGCTTCACTGGAACCGGGGTTTTTTGTTGCATGACCCATACTGTAAACTTGTATTTCATTGGAAGGGCGCCCCCGCTTAGATTCACCTTCCCAACCTAAACCACTTAGGCGTACAACTTGGGGACTTTTGCAAAGCGCAGAAGTCGCATTCCCAAAAATACTCAGGAACGCGTAACATTTATCCCGCGCTACACCGTCTTTTCGCCGCCCCTCAAGCGAGGGAGGTACCCGCTGCAAGATTCCACAGCGTTTGCTGCAAGTTTTCGGTGGCCAGGTCGCACCCGTGGACTGACATCCCTTATATAAAAGGGATTTCCTTATCTCTTGGGTGTATTCTCTTTTTTTCCTTAACTATTATTTACTTACTAATAATATCTATACAATATGTCCGGTAGAGGAAAAGGCGGAAAAGGTTTAGGAAAGGGTGGTGCTAAGAGACACAGAAAGATCTTGAGAGACAACATCCAAGGTATCACCAAGCCAGCTATCAGAAGATTGGCCAGAAGAGGTGGTGTTAAGCGTATCTCGGCTTTGATCTACGAAGAAGTCAGAATTGTCCTTAAGTCCTTCTTGGAAAACGTTATCAGAGATGCTGTTACTTACACCGAACACGCTAAGAGAAAGACCGTCACTTCTTTGGACGTCGTCTACGCTCTTAAGAGACAAGGTAGAACCTTGTACGGTTTCGGTGGTTAGGTTTGTATATTATTATATTATATTAATGGAAGTTTTATGAGATGATGTGTTAACACTGTAAGAGAAAATGAGGAGAGAAATCCGAATGACCTCACGGGCAATCGCTTCTTATTGGCCAGGAGTCCGCTTGCAAAGTGCGTAATTTTGGTAATTTTCTTGTGTAGGAGGTTTGTGCCCCAATTCGGCAATACACAAGGCCGTTTTCGAATGTTGTCTTGTTATTGGCCGAGCCACTGTACCCAAGGAACAAGAAGTGGGCGGGGCAAGAGGGATGACGTGCCAAAATATCCACACCGGTGCCGTCTGATTTGTTTTACCTACACTGCTTTTAATTTTATCGTTTTCTATTCTTTCTATGTTTCTTCTAGTCTAATTTTTGGGTGGGGGGTATAATAAATAGTACAACTTTATAATCATGACAAATCTTCAGCAGTCAACACTTCGCCCGAACTGCCTATTATGTCTTGCAAATCCTCATCGGAAATACCATCAATCAAAATATGGATGTGACTGATAGACTTAACGCTCTGCAAGCTTTCCCAGTTCTTGAACCAAAGAATCTGGTTCCACGATAAATTGTACTTTTGGATAAACGATTTCTCGATGTACTTGGTGATGGCGGTTCGGGTTTCGTCCGAAATATCTCCAATTGGCGAATTCTCGTCCGGGAGGATCCGGACCTTGGACCACACACACAAATGCTTGATGCTGGGTTCGAAATAGTAAGGAAACTGGTTGTAGATGATTTTCAAATCGTTAGGATTCTGAAACAAGAGGTGGTCTGGAGCCTGTGGGGCGTCCTTGAGGTCGGCAGCGTTCCACTGTAATTCCTTGTCCAAAATATGGTCCAAGATGTTTACACTACGGCTCTTCAAGTCGTGTTTGAAATGGAGATATCTGTCAGTTTCTTGTTGCGACCGAGCAAACAACTCGAGCTGGTTGGACTTGACAATGAAACTGGTTTCCTGCCAATTGAACGGGTTCTGTTTGACTTTGGACGGGTTGGGCATAATGGGCGAATGGACAAACTCTATGTTCAAGCTCTTGTAGACTTCGTCTAAATTCTCGGCCGGCGAAGGAAGTCCTGAAGTAGATGTTTTGAAGGAGGTATTAAGTGGAGGGAAGGTTGTTTTGCAAAAGGTAGGAGTGGTTGGCGGCGTATTCAAGTAATTTTGTGTCATTGATGCGGAATGCCAGGGTAGTGCGTGGGGAATGCAATGGAGAAGAGAAAGGTAAAGTGGTAGGAAGAGGCGGCGGTGGGAATGTTGCAATTGATAAAGGAAAACAACAACCAAACAACACTACACCAGAGACCCGTGTTTGAGGAACTGTTGTTGTTTTATATGGTGACAGATTTTTCAACGGTCATCGTTGCAACCAGGTTACATTTTGTCGAAAAAAATGTAACCTTGATAACGTGGCCGGGCAAAGTGTGGGGAGCAAGCTGTGGATAGGAGAGTCGATGCACAGAAGTATAAATAGGTGCCTCGAGAAGCCTAAACAGATAATCCATTGTGAACAAAAGCCATACCCGGCGAAATCCCGACAACAACAAACATTTCTAATTTATTGTCGTTATCTTTTGTTGCAATGTGTATGGGAGGGGATTGCTTTTTTTTCTGGAACCCACTCATCCAGGCCATAACATCCTGCACACTGACAGCTCGGACACATGGTTCCGCAACATCTGACGGTTTGTGTTTGGTGAGTGATATATAAGCAAGAGTAGAGTCAGGTTAGGCAATTGGCATCGATGCCCACACATAAACTCATTATACTTCGGCACGGAGAGTCGCAATGGAACCACGAAAACAAGTTTTGTGGCTGGATAGATATTCCGCTCTCTGAAAAGGGCCAACAGGAAGCGCTCCAGGCCGGGCGACTCATCAAGGCCAACCCCGAGCTCAATCCCGATATCATCTTCACGTCCAAACTCACACGGTCGATCCAAACGGGCAACATCATATTGCAACATTTGGACAAGATCTGGATCGACCACATTAAGACGTGGCGCCTTAACGAGCGGCACTACGGCCAATACCAGGGCCGGGACAAACACGAGGTGTTCCAGTCGCTCGGAGGCGACGAGGACAAGTTCCAGTATATCAGACGGAACTTCCACGGGTGTCCCCAACTTGTAGAGGGCAATGACCCGTGCATAGACGACAGATACAACGACATTCTCAACCGGTCGGTGTTACCGCGGGGCGAGCTGCTTGAGATGGTGATGGAGCGGTTGATTCCGTTCTTTGTGCATGAGGTGTTGGACCACCAGTTGATCCAGTTGAACAAGACGGTGATGATTGTTTCCCACGGATCGGTGGTGCGGTCGTTGATCAAGTACCTTCAGAAAGTAAGCGACGACGACATCTCCAAGATCAACGTACCTACAGGGATTCCGCTTGTGTTTGAGTTGAACGACAGGGGCGAGTTGATACGGGACTGCTACTACTTGGACCGTGAGGCTGCAGAGAGGGGGATAGAAAAGGTGAGGAAAGAGGGGTTGAAGGCTAGAATCTGACTGCTTGCCTGACCCAAAAGTATAGACCGTATATAGAGGAAAAATTGCCTTAAAGGTAAATCCATCCAATCCACCAGTAACCAACAACAGCAACAATAATAATAATAACAACACGACTAAACTAAAATGATCTCAAAACCGTTCGAGAATCGTACGTGTTCAAACACATGTGCAAACTAAACGCAATTACGTAGATTTATTTTTAGTCCCATCTCCTTTTCAAACTGTCACTGGTAGCAATACCCGAAACAGAAAATATCAAAACGTCACTGGATCCATGCGAGCCACAAAAGTCTGGGCCCAACAAACTCCTACCTTTTGTGACCTAGACTGGGTATTTATCAGATGCACGTCATCTGGTGTGTGATGCATTCTCCTCTCCCTTGCCCCTATATGGTGGGTTGCTGCGGCGGGATGGGTGGGAAAAAAATCCGTCGTCTTATTTAGGTGTTTACCAATTGAGATTTTACCCACAACTTTCCTTTAACTCCGCAAACAATCCGATACCCGAGTACGGTGCGCGCAGTACCAGTGCGAACTTCTGGAATTTTCCACTCGTAGTGTGAGCATTGTTCAGAGGTGAAGATGCGAAAATGCGTCAGCCAATGCACGGTGGAACTGCAACTTCAGAAGGGCAAATGTCGGTAGGAGTACTGTAGGACCCCGCCTGCAACTGACACCCACCCACACACGGCTACTACACATCCTGGGCGGCCCCGATTCGGACAAACGTGCTTCGTTTAAAAGTGTCATGTCGCCGTAGAATTCATGTGTGAGAGTTTCATCAGCCGGAGTTTATTCTGCACACAAGACATATTATTCCATTAGTCACATCCGCACATTAATAAGCATCGTAAAAATCCACATATATATCTACAAAAATTGCCTCCGATTTGCCACCTATCGACGCAAGCGTTTTTTGCTAGCACCTCCAAAGTACACCGTATTACCCAATGACATCGATAGTCTTGCCCTCTTTGAAGAGATCTATCACTGACATCATGGACGACGAATTATACCATCTTCCCAACAGCCCCATCCAGGTCAACAACCACTCCTCCCTTTTCAACAACACCGCCCAAAACACGTCCTCCACCGCCACCGCCACCGCCGCCGCCGCTACCGCCGCATCCAAATTCGCCACTTCCACCAGTTCTTCCCCTACTTTGACGCATTCCCAGTTATATACCCACTCCAACAACTCAAACGGCACGTTTGCCACATTTTTGAATCTTCCCAATGAAGTGTCAGAAAAGCCCACATCCACGTATTCGTTGTTCGAAACCAACAACTATATGGAAACCGAGCCTTCTGGGCAGAGATTAAGCCCATTTACAGATTACGGTAACCCTGAATCCTCGCTTAATCCAAACGCCTTCATTACCCCTAACCAAGTATACCCAACCCAATACCCCTACTCGAGCCAGTTCCCTACCTATAATGCATTCAACCAAAACAAGCCAAGCAGAAGAAGAAGGATAACGACTCTCGATGAGGATCAGGATCCTAACTCGAAGAAGAAGGACGAGGATTATCTTTTATACAACACCGACATTCAACCTTCTACTTTGATCAATAACGACTTGGACGACTTCTCATTGTTTGTGCCTGCCAGCCAGTTGGAAAACAACGGCGCAGCATTCAGAAACGACATAATACCGGGCTACGAGAACGACTACTTGCTAGCAGATGCATTTGAAGAAGACGTCGAAGAAGACTTATCTGAAGACGAAGACGAAGACAACTACTTCCACATTGTGGAAGATGACGAATTTGATGAATTACTTTCCAACACGAGAGCCAACAGCGATCCTGTTGATGCTGATGATTTCAACTTTATGGAAATGGATGAATACTTGAGACCAAGTGAATTGTACAACGACAACACCAAGTTGGACAAGAATGACGTGATGAATGGAGGCTTCCTCGATGTTAAGAGAGAAAAGATTGAGGAAGTACCCAGCTACCCTGTTTCAGTCGAAGATTTTGAGGATGACAACATGGATATGGATGAAGATGACGAGGAACATCTTGTTCATCATCAGACTGCAGCCGAAATCACGGCCCAGAATCCTAATCATCAGTGTGATTTGATAAATCCATCGACGGGTGTCCCATGTAATAAGCAGTTTTCGAGACCTTACGATTTGATAAGGCATCAAGAAACTATTCATGCATCTAAGAAGAAGATTTTCAGGTGTGTCATCTGTGAAGGCAGATATAAAGGTGGACATGGCAATGGTAAACAAAAGACGTTTTCCAGAGGCGATGCACTTTCGAGACACATCAAGGTTAAACACGGTTTAGTTGGCAAGGAAGCCCTCGACATCATCAATGAAGCAAAGGATAATGTCGAGTATGTTTCCGTGTAAACGAGGGGTAATGTTTTTTTTAAGGTTTTTTAATGGCAGGTTTTTTTATTATTATAATTAATATACTTATACTCTATAATTATTATTATTTCTTCCTTATATATAGTTAATCTAGATTGATCTATGCTATGCAAGCGATTTCAACTCGTAGTCGGGCTCGATGGTTTCGGGTTCGGGTTCTTCCAGGTACTTGAGCTTGATGTACTGGAAGGCGATGATGAGGTCCAAGCCCATTTGGAACAAGCCGGCCGCGATGAAGATGATGGAGATGTCGTTGGTTCCGTAGAGGAGGTAGCTGAGCTTGGTCAAATCGCCGCCAAGCCAGCTGAGCAACAAGATGATCTTGAAGTTCTTGATGGACTGCAAGCGGTTGAGGAGGAGGATCTGCGGCAACGGAAGTAACGATTCTATGAACAAGCCGAGAATTCCGATGAAGCTGCCGTAGACCGGAATAGAGTAGAAAAAGACGGTGGTGGCGCCAAAGATGGCAGCAAACAGCCCAATGAACTTCCAGTAGTGGTGTTCTTCCTTCCACTGCCAGAACGTGTAGGGTCTTCTGTAGTAGATATCGAAGAAGTTGAGGGCATGTTTGAAGATGATGATGACGTAACTCTCGGCGACAAAAAACGCATCGGCCACCAAGCGGTACCAGGAGCGGAAGTACGAGTTGTCGACAAAGTAGCTCTCGTGGTACTGGGGATTCGATGCCGACAACCGGCGCGGCAAGTGGTTGTTGAGTTCGTGCTTAAACACCGGCATCTGGGTGAGAAACTCGGGGTCGTAGTTGGCGGGCCGGTAAAAGAGCGAGATTCGGAGGAGGACGATCTGGATACAGATCATGATGATGGACTGTCTCAAGAGGGTGACTTCGTATGGCGACACCAAGTAGTAGAAGATCCGGAGAATGGACGCCATCAACATCGTGGCACAGATATCGATGGAGAAGCCGAGCGATGTCTGCTTGTTGTAGATGGACAAACATGTGGAGCCGTAGGAAAAGAGCGGAGTGAACGTCATAAACACGTTAACACATTTGTGGAGGTCCGGAAGATAGTCTAGAAACGGTAGGTAGTCATCGGGAATGAGTGACGACATCCTTTTGTTTGTGTTGGCGACAAAGACAACACACACGATATACTTTTTGTTAGGCGCTGTAACCGCAGCTAGAAACCGAAAAAAGACACACACACACCGAGAAACCCTTTGGGGGTGGTCGATTACATAAGCGTATTTTGGTTCCAGGGTTGAGGCACTGGTCCCTGGCGGTGCAGTGCTGCGAGGTGCTCAGCCTGGTGGCAGCAAACACCAAGGTAAAAAAAATGCCCCCAGCCACAAACAGCAGCGACCGTCACGGCGCCAAAAGTCCGAAGACACAAGTTCCGGCGATGACACATCACAACAGCCAAGTCCCGGCACCTTATCCGGATCTAGAAGGGCGTGCGGCCGGTGGCGCCTTCGAGCCACTAATTTTAGCGGTGTCAGATCGTATGGTTCTTAAGAGCGAGGGCTCGGCACTCGGTACACTCCGATGACGACATTGGGCCACTAGGATGCGAGGCATTCCTCGGGTAAGCAATTGCGAGGCCCGGCTCCGGCGAGCGTCGCAGCCCCACCGCTGATCCGAGGGACCGCGCGCGCGCGTGCACATGATGCTCGGTTTCGGAGTCGGAGTCGACGAGTCATCCTGGGGCACACCGCTCGACTCACACACACCCCCGGAGTGTGGTCCCGTCTCCGGGGTCTGGGCTCCGTCAAAACTAGATACACCGGTTGTATGTGGCTGTATGTGGGCCATGTAGGATGTAAAAATGCAGCGATGGTCCAGCGCCGGGCGCCGTTACGAACTGGCCCCATTCTTTACCAAACCTTGTGTCCCACCACAGGCGTCGGTTTTTTTTCTCGCCCGCGATGAAATTATCTTGCTGACTTCCTTGTATCCGAGGCCCCCAAGCTCGCACTACCAAAATGGATTAACGGAGAAAAATCTGGGGTTACCCCAGAGAATATAAATAGGGTGGGCGTCCTCCTCCAATTTTTCAGCTAGTCCTCAGTAATCATTATCCAGACAGAAAATGCCTTACACAGCTATTAACGTCGACGAGGAAGAAAAGTTCTTCCAAGAACAAGTTGCCGAAATCAAACAATGGTGGTCCCAACCCCGTTGGAAGAAGACCAAGAGAATATACACTCCTGAAGACATTGCCAGAAAGAGATCGTCGCTCAAGATCGACTACCCTTCGTCCCGTCAAGCCGACAAGTTGTACAACTTGTTGACCGAACACGACAGCAAGAAGACCACCTCTTTCACCTTTGGTGCCTTGGACCCTATCCACGTTGCTCAGATGGCCAAGTACTTGGACTCGGTCTACGTTTCGGGCTGGCAATGTTCCTCGACCGCTTCTACGTCGAACGAACCTTCCCCAGACTTGGCTGACTACCCTTACGACACTGTCCCCAACAAGGTCGAACACTTGTGGTTCGCCCAGTTGTTCCACGACAGAAAGCAAAGAGAAGAAAGATTGAACCTTTCCAAGGCCGAAAGAGCCAAGCTTCCTTACATTGATTTCCTCAGACCAATCATTGCCGATGCCGACACTGGCCACGGTGGTATCACTGCCATCATCAAGTTGACCAAGTTGTTTGTCGAGAGAGGTGCTGCTGGTATCCACATTGAAGATCAAGCTCCAGGTACCAAGAAGTGTGGCCACATGGCCGGTAAGGTTTTGGTTCCAGTGCAAGAACACATCAACAGATTGGTTGCTATCAGAGCCTCTGCTGACATCTTGGGTTCGGACTTGTTGGCCGTTGCCAGAACCGACTCGGAAGCCGCCACTTTGATCACCTCCACCATTGACCACAGAGACCACTACTTTGTTGTCGGATCCACCAACCCCAACAGTGAAGACTTGTCTTCGTTGATGGCCGAAGCCGAAGCCAAGGGTGTCTACGGTGAACAGTTGGGTGCCATCGAAGCCCAATGGACCAAGACTGCCGGCTTGAAGTTGTACCACGAAGCTGTCATTGATGAAATTAAGGCTGGCTCTTATTCCAACAAGGAAGCTTTGATCAAGAAGTTCACCGACAAGGTCAACCCTCTTTCTGGAGCCTCCAACAAGGAAGCCAGAAAGTTGGCCAGAGAAATCTTGGGCAAGGACATCTACTTCAACTGGGAAGTCTCGAGAGCCAGAGAAGGTTACTACAGATACAGAGGTGGTACCCAGTGTGCCGTGATGAGAGGTAGAGCCTTTGCTCCATACGCTGACTTGATCTGGATGGAATCTGCTTTGCCAGACTACAACCAGGCCAAGGAGTTTGCTGACGGTGTCAAGGCCGCCTACCCAGACCAATGGTTGGCCTACAACTTGTCTCCATCGTTCAACTGGAACAGAGCCATGCCTGCTGACGAACAACAGACCTACATTGCCAGATTGGGCAAGTTGGGTTACGTCTGGCAGTTCATCACCTTGGCCGGGTTGCACACCACGGCGTTGGCTGTCGACGACTTCTCGCGCCAATACGCCGAGATTGGTATGAGAGCATACGGCCAGACCGTGCAACAGCCCGAAATCGAAAAGGGTGTTGAGGTTGTCAAGCATCAGAAGTGGTCTGGTGCCGAGTACATTGATGGCTTGTTGAAGATGGTCACCGGTGGTATTTCGTCCACCGCCGCCATGGGAGCTGGTGTTACCGAAGACCAGTTCAAAGAAAAGGGAAAGATCTAGTTATGATATTTATTAAGTGATATATGACGATTAAACGTTATTAGAACGAGAGTGTAGTGTTATTGGTTGAGATATGCGCAGTAGTTAGGTTTATTTCGCAGTTTGGTACGTTTTGCGATGGATGCAAATGCGCGATGCCATCAAACACAACTGACTTCTCTCGATGCGATGGGGTTTATCAAGGTGGGCAAGTCCATGAAGAGAAGGAAGGTGGTGGGAGGTAGAGGGAATGCCACACCATCACGGTCCGGGACCCCCGAAGCTGCAGACGGCGGCGGTGGTGGTGGTGGTGGTGGTGGTGGTGGTGGTGCCGCAAAGACTCCTCGCCAAACCATCCTCGATTTCCCCGTCGATGTCATCTACAAGATCTTTATCTACGCAGGGCCCGGAAACTGCTTGCCGGTGGCCAATCGGGCATTGTACCTGCTTCTCCGGTTTGATGCGGTCCGGCTGCGGGACACCGTGGCGTGGCACAACTTGTCGCTCGTCCACCGCATGATCGAGACGTGGTACGTCCGCGACGTCAACCTGCGCCTCGACTTTGTGCTTATCGGGCGCAAGTTGGAGTACTACCGTGGCCAGGCCGAGGCCATTAGACACAAGTGGCTGGCGCTGCGGGCAATCGCCACCGACCACGACTACCGCCAGTTGACAATGAGTCTCGACGCGTTGGAGTCGACGGTGTGCCGGTTCTACCTGCACCGCTACGCCGTCTCCGACAAGGTGTTGGTCCACCGGTACCTCACCGCCGACCTCATTGACCAGTTGCGGATCCGGGACGTTGAGCCCCGGGTGTTGGGCGACGCCCAGATCGCATACGAGGTGTGTGCCCGCTACAAGTACGTCCAGTTCAAGTTCAAGGAACTCTCGCTCCATGTGGTGCTGCTCTGGAACAAGATCGAGCTGGGCACCGCCACGGCCTACACGGTGGGCGGCACCACCAGCGGCGAGATCGAGGGCTTCAGTGAGGTGGTGGAGGGAGAAAACGAGGCGCTCCCGGTGTACAACGACGATTTGTGGATGATAAACACGCCACCAACGTTGCTGCTGACGACACTGGCGCTCTTGGGTGCCGACGTCTATTATAACGATGCTAACGACCTATTCCAATACTACGACCACAACAAGAACGGACCCCACGACTTTCCCTACGCGGTGTACACCCACGGCATCAACTCGGTGCGCAAGTTTGACCTCGTGGCGGCGCTCCAGACAAAGTACCGGTACCAGTTCCGCCAGATCAACCACATCCTCCGGCTGACGTACGTGGGCTTTGATCCCCATAGCCACGGCACCCTCTCGTTGGACGAAATCACCGAGTTTGTGCTTGCGCCCGAGGCCAGCGAGCCCCTCGAGTGCCGCACGGTGACGGTGCTCCTCAAGATGTACCACCGGTACGAACAGGAGGACTGCCGGGCGTACGGGACCAATGCCCGCGGCGACACCTTGCCGCAGGACATGTCCAAGGCGATCTTGAAGCTCCTCGGGCATTTCTACGCCCAGCCGGGCGACAAGGCCGACTCCGATATCTGGCAGTGTGTTGTCGAGCTCAAGAACTTCAACTTGGCCCAGGTGTTGATGCAGTTCAACAACGCTCCCGAGTACAACATCTTGCTGTAGATAGTGAGAGAGATAAAACTAAGACGAATGTATATTACACGAATTGAACTTACTGGTACTGGTCGATAAGCTGGTTCTGGTACGGGTCCAAGTGGTGGGCCAACGGGTTGGGGGTGGTGATCTCCTGGAACCACGGGTGCTGCAACGCCTGTCTGGCGGTGATGCGCGACTCTGGCTTCATCTGCAACAACGACTGCAACAAGTTGAGGCCCATGGAGTCGAGGCCCGGCACCACCGACCGCAAGTCCTGGGGCACGTAGATCTGCCAGTTGCTCTTGTAGTTGGCGTACTGGGAGATGCCCGGCCATGTGCGTTCGTTGGGCGTGCCCATGAGGCGGAAGATCTTGATCAACTGGTCCTCGTTGGCGGTCCCGGGGAAGAGCGGCTTGCCGGTGCACATCTCGGCAAAGATGCATCCTGCGGACCAGATGTCGATGGAGGTGGTGTATGCCCGGGAGCCGAGCAACACGTCGGGGGCACGGTACCACAACGTGACGACCTCGTTGGAGAAGGTGTTGAACGGGATGCCGTAGGCACGGGCCAAGCCAAAGTCGCCCAACTTGAGCTCGCCCTTTTCGGTGATCAACAAGTTCTGGGGCTTGAGGTCACGGTGCAACACCGAGTTGTCGTGGCAGAACATGATGCCCTTGAGCAACTGGAACATGAACAGCTTGACGATCTTCAAGTCCAACGCGCCCTGGTTGCCGTGGACCTCCATGTAGCGCTTCAAGTCCTTGTCCATGTACTCAAACACCAACGTGAGCTTGTTTTCGGTGTGGATCACGTCGTAGAGCGTCACGATGTTCTCGTGGTCCAACTCCTTCATGAGCGAGATCTCTCTGATGGCGGTCAGCGGCGTGCCTTCCTCCGAGTCCAACGTGATCTCCTTGAGGGCGACCAACGCCCCGGTGGCGCGGTTCCGGCCCTTGTACACGGTGGCGTAGGTTCCTTCTCCGAGCTTTTCGAGCTGTTGGAATCTGGCGTTAGTATGTCCGGCGCTGGTGGCGGTGTCGTACTTACTGAGACGAAGAACCAGTCATGATTGTTGGTTTTTTACAATGGTTTATTTTGGTGAAATGGTGCGAAAAGCAACTGACAGACAGTACCAAAACAGACAGTACCAAAACAGACAATTGACAAACAGACAATGGACAAACAGACTTGACAAACAGACTTGACAAACAGACAGTTGTACATCACGATCAGACACTTTGTTCCTTTACTTGTCTGTTTCTACACGTAATTATCATTATATTCATTCTCACTAGCTGCTTTTCGCAGCCATTATGCTGATGGAAGAGCTGGTCGACTATTCAATTAATGGTTCCGTGGCGCCTTCTTCATCAACGCCATCGAGTTCTCCACCCAGCCCTCGGCTCCTCCCTCCACACTCAAGATATCCAACACCCGTGTCTGCTTGATGTCGGTGCTCTCATGCACAAACGCCGGCTGCTTGGCAGTGGCCATGATGGCGGTGTTGCGGGTGCTGGGAATCCGCAACATCTCCTTCTCCACCTGCCACCCCACCAAGTGCGAGAGCTCCTCCACATGCCCCACCAACGTACTGTAGGCAGACGCAGGGCCCCCGCCCTTGGTCGGCACGTACCGCACCTTGGCCCCGGACAACGCATGCGAACAGCACGGAATCACAAGGAACGGGAACTCGAGGAGCGGGATCCAGCACGTCAACTCGTCCGAATGGTTGCCGATAATAAACGTGTTGGGCGGAAACTGCTCCGTGGTACACACCTGCGCCGACGAGAGAAGCTCGGCCGACGTGTGGTAGTTCTCGTTGCCCTGGAAAACCCGCCCGTTGTCGGTGACATCGGGGGCTATCTTGGCCACCGCCGGATGCGGCTTTAACAATACGCTGGGTATGACGATTTGTTCCAACAAGTTCTGCTGGACGTGGTCTGGATACGTAGCCCACGACTTGCGCGCACGGGCATCGATCCCCTGGCCCTTGTAGCCCTCCATGATCAAGATGTACACGAGGAGCCCGTTCCCACACCCAAGATCACGGAACTCGACCTCGCTAGTGCTCTTTTTGTACTTGAGCTGCCAGTACTCGATCAAGAACGCGGCAATGGCCAAGTCTTCAAACACATGCTTCTTGGGGTCGGTGCTCTCGACCCACAGATTCACCAAGTCCAGCGAGTACTTCTTCTTCAAGCTGATGTACCGGTTCTGGAACGCGATCTTCGGCACCACCAAGTCGTGGTTGACGCGCTTCTCGTAGCCGGTTTTGGCCCCGAGCGAGTGCTTTCCCAGTGTCTGGAGCAAACGGAGGGCGATTCGGACCGGTCTGGCCGCACCATCGAGTTCACGCAACGACGGACCCTCGGACTGCGGCGTATTGTAGCTGAACGGCAAGTAATGGATCGAGATCGTCGAGTTGTGGTAGAGAAGCCCCACTCCATACACCGGGGGGAGGTAGTACGGCGTTTCCTCGCTCGAATCGATATGGGGGATGTACACCACCAACACCGAGCTGGTGTCGGGCGAGTCCAAGATCAAACAGGTCTGGTTGATGATGTGGTCCTTGTAGGGGTTCCGCGGGATGATTCTCCGGATGATCTCGACCTTGGGCTTGAGCACAATGCTGCTGTTGTCCAACGGAATCGACCGGAGGCCCACGTCTCGCAAATCACGAAGCACAACGTCATCGGTATTGCCGGACGACGGGAACTCGGGATCGCGGTCGATGAGCTTGCTGACAAACGTGGTGTCGCCACGTTCGGGATCGTACACGTTTTCCTTGAGGATGTCGGCCCTCATGATCACCGTGCTGTTGATGTTGGGCTGTTTGATCAAGTTGGACATGGCGGTATCAAAGTGATGAGCATCGAACTCGGCGTCCTGGCGATAGATGGGAATCCAGGGGTCGCCCAAAATGGACTTTTCCTTGGACAACAACTCCAATTCTTCACTCTCCTTACTTAAACGAGCCATCCGTGGAAGGTATTTGGTACACTGCTGTGGGTATAGAGTGATTTGTGGGCAGGATCCGTGAGGAGGAGGAAAGACGTGAAAAATTCTCGTTCGCGCGCACGACCACTATCAAAGATACACTGTGTTTAGGCGACGACTTAGTTAAAGGTCGATAAAGTACGCATCGGTAACGTCGGTGTACTTGTGTTTCTTGTAACAGTAGTGGCACTTGAAGATCTCGGTGCCCTTCTTTGAGAGCTGCCACACACTTTCCTTGAGAGTGAGATGCTGGCAGAAGTTGAGCACCACCACCAGCGAGCTGGTCTCGGGGTCGATGGGAGCCTTCTTTTTGCGTTTGCGGTCGGTTTCGGTTCCGTCCGGTTCGATGTCGGGATGGGTGATGGGCACAAACTGTTCCTTAGACACCGGACACACAAAGATCGGATGGTAGTTGAACAAGAACCGCGACGAGTCGGGCAACTGGAATGGAAGGTCGTAGTGGGGTGTAGCCTCGTAGTTGACGATGATGGGCACGCCATTCACCGACAAGTTGGCCACACTGACGCTTTCCTTGTCGTCGGAAGCAGACTTGATCTTCAGCTGGATCTTTTTGTACTTGTAGAAGCTGGGCAAGTAGATGAAGCCGGCAAGGATACTCTGGAAGAGCGACGAGTCGTTCGATAGCCTCAAGTTCCGGCAATATTCCGAGATGAACTCGTTGGCCAAGTTGACGAAAAGCGCCTGGTTGTCGTGGATATGTTCGAAGTTGGCCAAGAGCTCCGAAATGAACCGCGACTCGCCGTGGCTCTTGTTGCCAACCTCAGCACTGAAGCTGTGCTGGAGACGTTCGGTGAACTCCGATGCCATGCTGAACATCTGCTTGCGGGTGAAGTGGTCGTCGCCAATCTTTTCCGACTGGAACACCAACAACGTCATCAACGGCGAGATCTCGTGGATGTAGTCCTTCAAGAACTTGGTGAAGTTGTCCTTGGAGTACATGTATGCCTTCAAGGCGTTGTCTATTCCAAACGACGAGTTGTCTCCACTGAGGAGAAGCACAAAATGGAGCATGTGGAACTTGAACTCGATTCCAGTATATGTCGAGACGGTGTTGCCCAACTCAATGTCCTCGTTGTACTTTTCCTTGAACCACTGGAGCGGCATCGACAAGTCGTGGTTGTACACCACGTTGTCCACAATCTTCTTGAGGAGCTCGAACTTGTTGAGCAAGTCCTGGTCGATGACGGTGGTGGCGGCGTCCGGCGACAATTCGCCCACGATATCCTTGACGATGTCACATTGGCCTATCTTCAACAAGTGGAGCACAATGGCCTTGATGAGCTCCCCACGGTTGTTGCCCCTGATCTTGTCGAGGTCACTCTCGGGTTCGTCCTGGCGGGTGGTGACGGGGTAGTTGTTCAAGAGGAGTGGGTAGTTGTAGGCGTCGTCAAGGTCGACACTGAAACGGGGATTGTTGAGGATGTTCTTCTGGAACCTGTTGATGGCTGTGTTGTATGTCTTGAGTCTGCCAATGGACTTCTTGTACCAATTGGACGCCGACTTGTCTATCTTATCGAGGGTCACGGGCACGTCGTGGGCAAGCTGTTGTTCCACCTCCTTTAAATCGGAAAGAAAGGTGTCTGAGTCGGCCAACAACGTGCTGATGCTTTCGTCTCCGGCATCGACAAGCGAGCCGACCTCCTGTGAGAGGCTCTGGAAGAGTGACATGTTGTCTGGGGTAGGGGATTAAATGATGGCGTACAGATCTATACAGGACGGTGCAAACCGGCACCCACGCCGCCTAAATGCGAGACACCGCCGATAACACAGAACAGAGCCAGGTGAATGGTCGTTTGTTATTGGGCTGGCTCTTGTTGGTGTTCTACAATTGGCCTACAGCCTGTGATCTGCACAGTTGTCCCGCCATTTCTACACCTTCTCTTCTTGTAGGTATTGTCTCTCATTTATTGTGTGTCTTTTATCATGTCTCATATATCCAAAAAGTCGGCCTTAACCAACAATTCCAACGCCAAGTGGGTGGGGATGTTGAACTCCGGAATGTTCCCCGTCTCGGCCTGGTCCTTGTACTTGTGGTGATAATACAAATACTCGACAATACACTCCAAGATATCGCCATCCATGTCGAGCACAATGCGGCCCGTCTTGCCTTCTTCAAACCCCTGCATGCTTCTCAACACCGAAGAAATCAGCGCCACTTCCTTGAGCACCACAAACCGGTGGCTGTCTGCAGACACAAGCGTAACAAACTCCATGGATCCGTGGTATGAAGTATAGCTTGTGCTAGAAACGAGAGCTTTGAATTAATTTTCGTCGTGCGCTACACCGCGATTTTGCTCCAATCTATAACTCACTTACCCGCTAAACTACTCCCCGTCACATGAGCTCCAATCCTTCCTTGGGCTGGCAGAAGCTCCAGGACGTGTACTATAGTCTTCACACATGTTACGACACCTTGCCGTGGGCCATTGAAAATCTCCACACCAACTACAAGGTCGCCATTGCCGCCAACTCGTCCGTGGTAGCGTTGGCCTCCAAGTACGTCCCCAACCCCAACGTCATCGATATATACTTGGCCAGCGGCACCAAGGCCTGGTCAATTGCATACAACAACCGTCCAGACGACCACATTGTTGACTTCTGCTTCAGGAATGAAGATCTCTGTCTCGTCTTGAACCGCCTGCGCTACCGCTACTATCGAGACTTCAAGGGCACCTTCAACGAATACTCGTTTGCAAGCAACTTGGTCACGCTTGCACGGAACACATCTCCCAAAAAACTCAACCGAACCTTTATCACCAACTTGGAAAGCAACGAGACCGAGGAAGTGTTTGACGTAAAACAAGTTTTGGTCTGGAACCAATACTTGGTCATCCGCTTGGCCGAACGCTTCATCCTCGTCGACTTGGACACACACACAAACTTTGAAATACCGTTGCCCGACATAGACTTGGCCTCCGCCCACACATTCAACGTCATTTCCAACAAGGAAACCATCACCATTCTTGTCAGTCACGAAAAGACCGTTCTCTCGTTAAATATCAACTTGGGACTGAAATCATTCGAATACGTCAACAACTACCTTACCGATGGACCTTTCAATACCATCTCGGCCTCTCCCAATGGCCTGCTCATTGCATTGCACAACAGAGACGCGCAAACTATTTTCGTCATAAACAATACCTTTGACCGCATCCTCTTGGAATACGACGCTTCTAAAGAGTTGTCAACGCCCCACCAGGTTGAATGGTGCGGTAACGATGCAATCGTAATGGCTCTAAGAGACGAAATTAAACTAATTGGCCCTGGCCAACAATCAGTTTCTTTCTTTTATGATTTGTACGACGAGAACGAGTTTGAAATCGACAATTTGTTAAACGAGGAGCGAATCGACGACTTGGCATTCACAGTCCCAATACTCCAAACTCAATCGGATGGCTTGAAGGTGTTTTCTACCAATAAAATCGAGTTTTTGACCCGAGTGCCAGAATTCTCAAAACAATTATACCAAGTTGGATCTACCCATCCCAGTACCATCTTGCTCGACTGCATTGATAAACTTACACAGAATTCAGCTAAAGCCGATACGAATATCTCGCTTCTTAAGAATGACGGGACCTTGGCAGACGCCATCCAAGGATGCTTGGAAGTTACCCTAGTTGAACTTAATCATTATTGGCAAAAGAAAATATTACGGGCTGTTTCGTTTGGAAAGACATATTTTGATGATTTTTATGAACCTGAAAAATATCTCAAAGTTCTCAACTATGTTAAGGTATTGAATCAATTACGTTCGCTGGATCTAGGCTTATTTTTCACCTACCAAGAGGTATTAGAGATTGGATGGGAAGAAGTTTTAAAGATGATACTCAGAAGAAATCAACACTTGCTAGCATTGAAGGTCATCGAAACTTTGGGTTTACAGAACCACAAGGATATGGTGTATATTCATTGGTGCAGCTATAAAATCAAAAAGGAGTTGGACATGTCGGATACCGAATTGTTAAAGATAATTGCCAAACGGTTAACGGATAACGGAGGAAAGAACTACATTTCTGTTAGTGAGATCTCCGAGGTTGCATATGAAGAGGGAAGAATTGATTTGTGCAAACTATTGATTAACTTGGAGCCATCAATTCACAAGAAAATTCTTCAGTTTGTCAAGTTTGACGAGCTTGAGCTAGCACTAATCAAGTCATTTCAAACAGGCGATTATGATTTGGCCAAGTTCTTATTATCGCACCTCCAGAACACATTGACGATTTCCCAATTCTTTAGAGTTCTTAACCAGAACGAGAGACGAGGCTTGATAACCGATACGTCTACTGAAGTCCTTAAACAGGAGGGAATTGAAGTTGGATACGAAAATATGGCAATATCCGGAGACTTGATTGGCGATTTTTGGGTGCAAAATTTGGGCAAGGATGATCCGAAACTCTTAGAAGCTTATTACAAACAAGAAGACAAAAAGCTGGAACTCAGCTTGGCGAGATTGAAGAGATTTCTAGATGATGAAACAAACAATACGAAGGAAACCTACTTTGAAGATTATAAATCCAAGTTAATGAAGTCGGTAAGCAGATCTTCAAACAAGAGAGCCAACAAATTCTACCAACGTGAATTTGAAATCTTGGAATTGAAGAAGAAGTTGGGAGAGACGTACATGAGCAGTTTCTATGGGGAAAAGTCGTTGGTTGAAATACTTAAACGGTTGATTGGAATGCACCAATTGAAACCGGCCGCGTCGGTTGTCAGAGACTTTAGGGTCCCCCACGAAACCTTTTGGAACTTGGTGCTCAAAATATACTCAGAAACAAAAGAATTTGATAGATTGTTACTGTTTGCTGGAGGCAACAAAGATCAGTCCAATTTGAAGTCACCGATTGGATTCAAGCCGTTTGTGGATGCCGGGATCAAATTTGGTGCCCCCAAGGAGCACATCTCGATCTATATCCGGAATTGCAAAACGCTTCGATACACGGAAAGGATTGACTTGTTTTTGCAAAACCAGGATATCGAGCTGGCAGCAAGTGAAGCATTCAAGAACAAAGACGTTGGGATATTGCGCCAACTACAGGAGAACGCCGACGACGAACAAAGTATCCAATCTATTAAAGGTTTAATAACTAAGTTGGGATACTAAATATTGTTGTTCTTCGTCAAGTAATTATTCGTGCTTGGTGAACTTTGAGTTTCGTACGACTCCACAGGTTATTCCTTCTTCACCAGTAAGATATCCAGGAATGGTTTCTGGGTTCACGACCATTTTGGCAGGGTCTGTTGTCAGGACGGAGAGTTCATGGAGTCCAGCAAAAACGTCCAGTCCTATAAGTTTAATATTAATAGATGAGAGTTCCTTATCGTGACGATTTATCTGTTCCTTGATGGTTATATCGGCGTATTGAATGGGGGCAATCGAGGCAAATTCAGACTTTTCCGGTTCGTCGTTGTCGTCGTCATCATCTCCATTGTCAATAATACGGCGGCTTCTGCGAGTGGGCCGGTTGTTATCGTAGAGGACTTTCGACTTGAGCACGCCCGTACGCGTGCCCTTAAAGCGTAGATTTGCAATCTGTTTCAACCGGGTCATATCGTCCACATTGTCGTTTTCCTTGTCATCGACTACAGGTCGGATACTAGGGTGGTTTTCAACCGCATTAAACGGCAACAGATCAACTGTACCGTCGGCATACGGTGTCCAAACGCCCAAACTGTTCCCAAACCGGGAGTTGCCGTGTATGATATGCATTGATTCCAAGGAACGCACCGGTGCTTCACCCTTGGGGCTCGACAACTTGACGAGATTGTTTGGGGTTTGTGGGAGACTTATTTGGACGACCTGGAGCACGATGTTGGCGATCATGTCGTTGCCAGCACTGTGGATGATGCGGGGAGAGTTCAACGGTATGGCAAGAAAGAACGCTCTGTTGGACGAGATGTGCGGCCGTTGTGGTTGCAGGGTGTCCGACATGAGGTTCAAGTCAAACACCTGGATACGGATGATGATGAGCGGGAACCGTGGGTGACGGCACACGTAGATATAGTTATAGTAGAGCGTGCTGAGATGGGTAGCCAAGCGGTTGAGGAATAGCTTGGGGTCCAACAGGATGGGCACTTCCTTGTTGTGGGAGTCCTTGACGGTGGAACGGACCCAGTAGAACGAGTTGGGTCTATCGACAATCAACTGGCAGTCGATCTGCGACAACTGGAGGAGCGTAAGGCCCCGGGACCAGTACTGGTAAAGAATCTTGTCTAATATCTTGCGTTTCGGGTACTTTGCCGCATTCAGCTTGATTCTGCGGGCCTCAGCCGTGACCTGGCGGTTCAATTCCTTCTGGTTGCCCACGTCCTTCGTGAGCTGGGGGTACGCCAGTGGGACTTTGGGCCACACTCCCATGAATTCTATCAACGACTGTTTCGGCAAACGGCCCAACACGTTTCCTAGAACGCTCTTTGTCAACACGGGAATGTAGCTATTGGGAAGCACATTCTTCTTGTCTTTCATTGCTGGCGTTTATTAGAAGACAACACCAAATGGTAAACATAAACACCCAAATCAAAAGGGTCGTGTCGCGCGACCAAAACTGGCCGGGTAACGCAACGGCAGAGCATCGGCGTCCTGCACATGAATTTTTCCCCCATCGCACCGTCGCTACAAAAAAGTCAAGATGGATCTCTGGCACGATTACGAAACTAGTAACAATTGCAGGGTAAATGTCGGAAGAAAACAAAGACGTGGCCAAAGTTGAAGCCAAAGCCGACGACGGGTTGGACAGAAGAACTTTGTTTGTGAGGTCGGTGCCGTTCGAGGCCACCTCGGAGCAGTTGATGGAGTTCTTTTCGCAGTTTGTTCCTGTCAAGCATGCCGTGATTGTCAAGGATGAAGAACAGAAATCAAGAGGGTTTGGGTTTGTGTCGTTTACTGAAGACGAAGATACCCTTACTGCTTTGGTGGAAGCCAGAAAGTCCAAGTTCATGAACCGTTTGTTGCGTGTCGATATCGCCAAGAGACGTGACAGAAAGGACTCGAGAGATGCACCCAGCGTCCCCAAGGTAGAAGCCGTTCCAGTGGAAAAGAGAAGAGCACGTTTGATTGTGCGTAACTTGCCGTGGTCGTGCAAGAAGCCCGACGTGTTGAAAAAGGCATTCAGCAAGTACGGTGCTGTTTTCGACGCCTACATCCCCAAGAAAAAGGGCGGCCAGATGTGTGGGTTTGGGTTTGTCACCATGAAGAAGACTGCTGCTGCCGAAAGAGCAGTCAAGGAGTCTGTCGGCTTAAAGATTGACGGCAGAGAAGTTGCTGTGGATTTGGCTGTTGAAAAGAGTAAATGGGAACAGTTGAAGGAAGAAGAAAGCGACGAAGAAGAGGACGAAGAGGAAGCCGACGAAGAAATCGAAGATAACGATGAAGAAAACGAAGATGAGAATGATGAAGACGACGAAGAAGACGACTTTGACAACTTGAATGAAATCAATTCGGATGACGAACCAGAAGAAGGAGATGTGGAAATAAAAGAAGAAGAGGAAGAAGAAGAACAACCTCGCAAAAAGAACAACAAACAGGAAGCATACTCGGTATTTGTGCGTAATATCCCCTACGATGCCGACGAGGACACGTTAAAGGAACATTTCTCCAAGTTCGGTGAAGTCAAGTACGCCTTACCGGTTATCGACAGAGAAACCGGGTTGGCCAAGGGTTCTGCCTTTGTGGCCTTCAAGGACGCCGATGCCTTTACTGACTGTTTGAACAACGCTCCTTCAACTGCATCCACTTCCCTCTTGATTGCCGACGACGTTTCGCCCGCATACGTTTACCAGGGCCGTATTTTGTCCATCACTTCGGCTGTTGACCGTGAATCGGCATCGCGTTTGGCCGAAAGAAACTCTGAAAAGAGAAAGGAAGCCCTCGGTAAGGCTCCAGGCGAAAAGGATAGAAGAAACTTGTTCTTGTTGAACGAAGGTAGAATCACCACCAACTCGAAGCTCGCGCAGGTGATTTCCAAGACCGACTTGGAGTTGAGAGAAAAGTCGTACAAGTTGAGAGTGCAGCAATTGAACAAGAACCCTACTTTGCATGTCTCGTTGACGAGATTGGCCATCAGAAACCTTCCAAGAGCCATGAACGCCAAGGCATTGAAGGCCTTGGGCCGTAAGGCTGTGGTGCAGTTTGCTACCGAGACCAAGGAGGAAAAGAGACAGCCATTGTCGAGGGAAGAAATCAACCGTTCTGTCAAGTTCAAGCATGAGATGAACGAGTTCGAGCCCAAGACCGAAGGTGACGACAAGAAGAAGAGCACCAAACACAAGGGTGTTGTTAAACAAGCCAAGGTCATCATGGAAGTCAAGGGATCGGGAGATATTGGCCGGAGTAGAGGGTATGGTTTCATCGAGTTCAGAGACCACAAGACGGCGTTGATGGGGTTGAGATGGTTGAATGCACATGAAGTGACGGGAGAAGAGATAACAGAGGGTATGACCGACGAGGAGAAGAAGGTCACTTCGGTCGACAGCTCGTCCAAGAGAAAGTTGATTGTCGAGTTTGCTATTGAAAACGCCCAGGTGCTCAAGAGACGGAGAGAAAAGGTGTTCCATGCCAGAACCAGAGACGATAAAGACGACCGTAAGGACGGCAAGAGGCCAGACAGAAAGAGACGGAACCGTGACGACGACGACAACAACAACAGTTCTGGAAAGCCCGACAAGAAGAAGAGAAAGGGTTCGCAGAAGAAGGGTAACATGAACAAGGGATCCGGCGCTGGTGCTGCACCTGCTGCCGACAAGAAGTCGGGGCTCTCGGACGAAACCAAGAAGCTCATTGGTATGAAGCGGATGAGAAGAAAGGGCAAGAAGTAAAAAGCATTTGTATATTAAACCTTGAGATTTATAACGTCATAATTCATTATTATAGTCCAACGAAATGTAGTAGCAAAAAGGGAGAGAGAGGGAGAGAGAGATGGTGAAAAAAAAAGAACAGACAAGGGGACGGAATATATATAATGCAAGCATGAAGTGATGGGTGAGGTAAATGGGATATGGTACAACTCAGAGGAAGTAATCACTTCTCTGGGACTTGTTGGCGTTGTTTTTGGCGGTGATGTCACCGTCCTGAACAGCACTGAAGATCTTGAAGTTTGGTTCCAAGTCTTCGCCCACCTGCATCACACTGGCCACATTGCCGCATCTGTAACAGTAGTTTGGAGCCGACCACACTGTCACCACGTCTTTTTCCTTGAAATGGTACCGGAACCCTTCCATGACCAACTGGTGTGCTCTTGCGATCAAGCTCAAGTTATTAATGTGGTTGAATTCTCGACTGACCTTGGAGCCAAACAACCATCCAGCTCCTCTCGGCGACACCGCCCACGTATCGACGTTGTCCGGGTCGGACCACACCAAGTCGCAGAACCCACCTTCGTGGGGCACCTCCTGGGCACGGCTCAACACTCGGATCTGGTCCAACATTCTGATTTCCGGCGATAATCCACCGTGCACACACAATATTTTGCCGTCTATTATGGCCGCAAGTGTCAAGAAGTCAAACACCTGGCAGCAGTACTTCCACACGGTGGTGGAGCCGTACTTGGTCAAGCACTCTTCGTAGAAGCCGTAGACCTGGGTGATCTGCCGCGACTCGTGGTTGCCTCTGACAAGCGTGATTCTATGTGGGTACTTCACCTTGAGCACCATGAGGAGCGTGAACGTCTCCAACGAGAAGTAGCCTCGATCGACGTAGTCGCCCAAGAATATGTAGTTTGTGTTATTGTCGTCGGAGGGCAAGCCGCCAGATATGCGAAAAAGCTCCAACAAGTCGTGGAACTGCCCGTGGATATCGCCACACACCGTGACGGGCGACTGCACGGGCTGGATGTTGGATTCTTCCATAAGGAGTTCCTTGACTAGCTCACAGAGCTGCTTCATGTCAGACTCCGTCAACGCGACACACTTTCGGATTTGTTCCAACCATTGGTCAGGACCACGTTCACCCATGTTGTTTCTCTATTTGTGTTTTTGGAGGGGTTTTCGAGGAAACTGGCGCCGTTGTGGTTTTGGGCTTATATGATGATGGTCAATTGTTAATTTTTTGTCGCCGAAGCTGTTGTCACGTGCACACACCCTTTCTGAGAAAAAAAACTTCAACTTTTGACCAAACGTACGCTTAGGACAACCGTTTGGGAGGAGCGAACTTTGAGAGACCACAGAACTCACACGCCCACTATTCTACAATGATACGCGGATTGAGGACGTTTGCCACCAGCACACGTGTACGTAACGTGTTGCCGTCGAGCTCGGAGATGAAGAGCCAGGCCGCATGGACCAAGAGCACCACCAAGAAGGAATCGACCATCACACGCGACGTCGTTGGCATCGCCAGAAGCATACAGGAAACGAGCCAGCCGCCGGTCGAGATCAGTTCACAGTTCACACGCAGATTCAATTTCGGCGAAACCTACGACCCGTTTGACTTCTCCAACACCAGACTCAATATGGAAAGAAAGGCGTTCAACCAGAAGAAGCTCGTGGATCCGTTTGACAGAACGGGCATCGACCCACGCAACTTGTACACCATGCCCGAGGTGTTGTCGCGGTTCCTCACCTCGACGGGCCAGATCTTGCCCCGTTCGGTGACGGGGTGCAACGCTAAGAACCAGAAGAAATTATCCTACGCCATCAAGACCGCCCGGGCATGCGGCTTGTTGTCCAGCACCCACAAGCATGCAAGATACTTGCCCAACAGAACCTTGTAAACATGTACATAGCCATATAGAATACAGGTACCACCATACATGAACTGGCCAGTGGGGATCGACCAATGAGAGGCGCCCGCGCCGTAGGGAAAAACCGCTGGGGGTCGAAGCCGAGCTGGGAGCGGGTGTGTGCAGGAAAACATTTTCCTTGTCCGCCCGCTCCCTTCCTCCACCAACGAGCAAACGTAAAAACCGCACGACAAAGAAAGTAACGCCATCATCCATTCCCAGGAATTGTCACACCAAATGTTGTCCCAAATCGCCAAACGTTCCATTGCCAGAAGCTCCGTCCGTTCGTTCTCCATGACCAGAGCCGTCAAGATCGAGGGTCCATCGCAAAACGATGCCTTCAGCGACAGAGAAAAGGCCCAAGAAAACTTGTACATCAAGAAGCACGAGGCCGAACAGTTGAAGCAATTGAGAGAAAAGTTGCAGCAACAAAAGGAAGCCATCGACAAGTTGGAGCAAGAAATCAAGAACATCAAGAACTAAGTGTTTAGTTACAATACATATTCTTTTTCAACATGAGTAGGAGGAGTAGTAGTAGTAGTGGTGGTGGTGCAGGTACTGGTAGTAACGGTGCTAGAGCCACGGCTAGACAGAGATACTAATGTTTGTTTAGAATTCTCTTATACATAACAAAGATACTTGATACACCACCCCGATTGGGACAAGGCCCGACCCAATGGCGACAACCCAACGCAACCTCGCCCCTCAGTACCACGACCCACCACCGGCTCACATAGCGACACTCCACTTTGCGCAAATTGGGTCGCAAGCGGCCCCCAAAAATTTAAATAATGGGGTTTCCTAAAAGCGTAATGTTGATCGGGTATAAAAAGCAAGACGCAAGTTTCAGGCTGGCAAACGGGCCAGTTACGCCATGGGGTTCTTCAGTCGGCACCGGTCCTCGTTGGCCACACCTCCCGTGACACCACCCACTGCCACTGCCACCACCTTTGCGCTGCTGTCGCATGTAGAAGACCACGCACGGCCGTACGTGGCGCCCCGGATCTACCATCCCACCAGCGGGGTGACGAGAACGCCGCCGGCAACTCCCCTGAATGATACAGAGAGACATCCGTACACGGCCATAGCGAGGGAACAGGAGGTTGGAGAGAACGGACAGCAGATAAGAGAGACGAGGCAGACAAGAGAAAGTGAGACAAGAGAGGCAAGAGAGACAAGGCAAACTAGACAAAGACACACAAGACAGAGACAGAGACAAACCACACAGTCCACACAGACTGGTCAAGATGGCACGGTTCAAGAAACAACGCAAACCACTAGACCTAGAACCAGAACCACCTCTACACCAGCTATACAAGGAGAAAGAACAGATACTACAGAAAGGTCCAACCAAGAAGGGCCCAACTCCAGGACAAACCCCAGATCCAGCCCCAGAGAAAGATCCAGAACCCAAAGATCCGAAAGAGAACGAAGACGGACACGCCGAACCGAAAGTCTCCAGCCACCAGGCCCTGCCGCTCCACCCCCAAATACCCCAAATACCCCCACCACGTCTTCTACCAGACCAAGACGGGCCAGAACGTCTGCCGAACGCAGAAGAGACGGCACCATACGCCGGCGAAGGTCCACCGAGGGCCGCCAACGAAGAAGAAGACGCAATGCCGACCCAGAAACAAACCCCGCCACCGTCGACGAATACCTCCCAACACCGCCATACCGAGAAAACCTCCACAAGTACCTCGATGTGCTCTCGTTCGACCCCCGCTACACCATCCCGGTGCTCCGGGTGAACCGGGCCCTCGTCAAGAGCGACTACTTCCTCCAGCAGGCCATTCTCAAGATGGCCAAGCTCAACCTCATTCCGCCGGACATCGATCTCTGGGACTTGGAACACGTAGACGACGTCTTCTTCTACGATGCCATTCCGTCGCTCTTGCCAGATGTCGACAACAACAGTCTCTTGGCCCAGGTGGCCGAGATAGAACGCATGGAGCAGGCCGA
This sequence comes from Teunomyces kruisii, assembly GCA_003706535.2. Classification (NCBI taxonomy): domain Eukaryota; kingdom Fungi; phylum Ascomycota; class Pichiomycetes; order Serinales; family Debaryomycetaceae; genus Teunomyces; species Teunomyces kruisii. Next base: position 261,732 of record PPLR02000014.1, read on the forward strand.
ACAGGAGGCCATCGCGGCAGTAGCAGCGGCCACCGCAGCCGAGGTCGCCACTATCACCACCACTGCCACCGCCAGCACCACGGCGTCGTCTACCGAAGAGATCGCCGACCAGATCCAGCTTGCCCTCCGGCTTTCTGCCATGGAACACGAGCACCAGCGGCGCCAGACCGCTTATCGTGGGTTCCGGTTCCAGGGCGCGCCGGAACCGGGCGATGTCCGGGCCGCCACGCCGCTGCCGGTGTCTGAAACGCACCATTCGGGCCCGACAGAAACAGACACCGTCACGCCGACCTCCTTTAGAGACTACGCTACCCGGTCCCGCGGCTTCAGCTACAACGCAGTGGTGTAATCAGCTGTATAATTGTATTCGATGTGCCCAAATAGGCAACAGTAGTAGCGCAGTGGTGTGTGTTGCGGCGCGGGCCCCATAACCCCCCTCCCGCTCACGTTATTCCGCGCGCGAAGACCACGAAGAGCGAAAACTTATCTTCAGAACAACCACCATTGGCTTATTCTACAACGATGTCTGCACCACTAGGATTCACCAAGGTGAGTGAGGATGTGCACCACTCCGCAGAAAAGATCAACAGCAACCCGTACGGGCCCAACCCCGCGGACTTTTTGTCGAACGTGTCGAACTTCCAGTTGATCGAATCGACGTTGAGAGAAGGCGAGCAGTTTGCCAACGCCTTTTTCAGCACCGAGAAGAAGATCGAGATCGCCAAGGCCTTGGACGACTTTGGGGTCGACTACATCGAGTTGACCTCACCGGTGGCTTCCGAACAGTCCAGAAAGGACTGCGAGGCCATCTGTAAGTTGGGCTTGAAGGCCAAGATCTTGACCCACATCAGATGTCACATGGACGACGCCCGTGTCGCTGTGGAGACCGGTGTTGACGGTGTCGATGTCGTCATTGGTACTTCTCAGTTCTTGAGACAGTATTCGCACGGCAAGGACATGAACTACATTGCCGAGAGCGCCGTCGAAGTCATCGAGTACGTCAAGTCGAAGGGTATCGAGATCCGGTTCTCGTCCGAAGACTCGTTCAGATCGGACTTGGTCGACTTGCTCAACATCTACCGGACCGTCGACAAGATCGGGGTCAACAGAGTCGGTATTGCCGACACCGTGGGGTGTGCCAACCCCAGACAGGTGTACGAGTTGGTGCGTACGCTCAAGTCGGTGGTCAAGTGTGACATTGAGTGTCACTTCCACAACGATACCGGGTGTGCCATTGCCAATGCGTACACTGCGTTGGAAGGCGGGGCCCGGTTGATCGATGTGTCTGTGATTGGGATCGGAGAAAGAAACGGGATCACGCCGTTGGGAGGGTTGATGGCGCGGATGATTGCCGCCGATCGTGACTACGTGTTGTCCAAGTACAAGGTGCACAAGTTGAGAGACATAGAGAACTTGGTGGCCGAGGCGGTCCAGGTGAACATTCCGTTCAACAACCCGATCACCGGGTTCTGTGCCTTCACCCACAAGGCCGGGATCCATGCCAAGGCGATCTTGGCCAACCCTTCGACGTACGAGATCTTGAGTCCTGCCGATTTCGGGTTGACGAGATACATCCACTTCGCCAACCGGTTGACGGGCTGGAACGCCATCAAGTCGAGAGTGGACCAGTTGAACTTGAACTTGACCGACGAGCAGTGCAAGGAGGTGACAGCCAAGATCAAGAAGTTGGGCGATGTCCGGCAGTTGAACATCGACGATGTCGACTCCATCATCAAGGACTTCCATGCGGACTTGTCGACGCCGAGAATCCGGCCCACGACACACGGCGGCATTCCACAGGTGCCCCATGTGCTTGAGGGTCTTGACGAGGCGGACGAATTGTAATATAATCCCGTTAATACATGAAGAAATAGGCTTTTTGGCGTGGCATGTCGTGATGCGACGATGAGATGTCACGATGTAGGATTCGGCGCGCATCAATATTGACGCAGTATCAGCGACAGAACAGTATCAGACGGTGGAGAGTATAGTATCAGTGGTTATAGTATCAGTGGTTATAGTATATTGGATTATAGTATAGTATAGTATAGTAATAGTAATAGTAATAGTAGTAATAGTAATAGTAATAGTAATAGTAATAGTAATAGTAATAGTAATAGTAATAGTAATAGTAATAGTAATAGTAATAGTAATAGTAATAGTATAGTGTGATGTATCGAATGATAAGTATAATAGTGCATTGAAATGTAGATAGTATACATAGTATAAATAGAAAAGTGTAGTATAGATACTATAGATACTATAGATACAGTATAGAATAGTGTAACTATAGTATAGTGTATTGTAATATAGTATATCATGTAGTCCAGTCTAGAAGTCTATAGTCTAGAATAGTACACAAAATTATTCAGTAGAGTGTACTATACTACATTACATACATAGTGCATTATATAGTCTTAGCAGGAATTGTCCCGATCACAGATCCTTCCACTAATTACATGAATCCATCACACCCAGAACAACTCTGCACACATGGAATGTTTCGCAACCACGATTGCGAGTATGGCGTCTAAACTATGGCGCGCGCCGCTATAAAATGGGTGCGAAAAGCCGCCATTTCCCGGTACCTGACAAAAACCGTCAACCACCAACAACCAACCAATGTCACCCACCACCGCCACTTCTTCGTCCATAGACCGTCACATATCACAACGGGCCCGTGGCCGCACATACCAACACTTTGGCGTGTCGAGCTTGGACGACGCGCCCGCCGGATTCGTCGCCCACCCCGAACCGTTGACGCTCTCGGTCGGCAGACCCAACCACCAGTTCTTCCCCGTGCGCCAGATCTCGATCGAGGTCGATTCGTATCCGTTCCAGGACACGTTGTTTGCGCTGGAACTGGAACCGCATGGTAGCGACGTTGTTGTCGTCACGAAAGACCCGTCAGGCCCGGGCCCGCTCGCCTCCGGAACCGCCCTCAACTACGGCGACACCTTGGGGTTGCAGCCGTTCCAGAAGTTCTTGCGGACGTTTGTCGAAACCGTCCATCCGCCAGCATACTCCGACTGGGGCATCATCCCCACCAACGGGTCGGGCGAGGGCCTCAACAAGATCGCCGATGCCATCATCGACCCCGGCGACATCGTGCTCTTTGAAGAGTTCTCGTTCACGCCGTTCTCCAACACCGTGTACAACAACGGCGGCATCGCCGTGCCCATCAGACTCAGCTTCTCCGGCGACCACGCCGACGTCGACGTCGACGACTTGGCCGACTTGTTGCAGAACTGGGACGAGCGCCGCCCGCAACACCGCGGCAACAAGCCCAAGGCCCTCTACACCATTCCCACGGCCCAGAACCCCACGGGCATCACCCAGCTGGTGGCGACCCGCAAACGGATCTACGAGTTGGCGTCGGTCCACGACTTTATCATCATTGAAGACGATCCGTACGGCTACTTGACGCTCCCGCCGTACACACGGCCCGATCTCGCCAACTTGAAGCACAACCACGATATCACTGTCGACGACTACTTGAACAACCACTTGCCGCCGTCGTACCTCAAGCTCGACACCGAGGGCCGTGTGTTGAGGATCGAGACGTTCTCCAAGGTGTTTGCGCCCGGCTTGCGTCTCGGCTTCATCGTCGCCCACAAGAACTTCATTCTGGTCATCAAGAAGTACTCCGACATTGTCACGCGGGCACCGTCGGGAACATCGCAGTTGTTGTTGCTCAATGTCGTCGAACAGAAGTTTGGTGGCATCACCGGGTGGTTGCAGTGGATCTTGAACATGCGACTCGCGTATACCCACCGCCGGAACGTGCTTGTCGATGCGTTGGTACGGTCGCCCGCCCACGAACGCGGCTACATCAAGATCCTCGGGGCCGACGGAGGCATGTTTGCCCTGGTGCTCATCAACTTCCCCGAGGGCACCGACAACATCGCCAAGTTGGCGTTGTTGAACTACAAGTTCTTGCAGCACGGAGTCCGTGTCGTGTTGGGATACCGCATGGCCGTCGACCCCGAGTTCTCCAAGGACAACGCCAACTTCATCCGGTTGACGTTTGCCCCTTCCGACAACGACGACGAGTTGGCCGAGGGCGGAAAGCGCGTTGCTGCTGCCGTTGTCGAGTTTTTCGAAAACGGGTTGGAGTTTTCTTGAGTTTTCTTGAGTTTTCTTGAGTTTCTTGTCTCTTGTCTCTTGATAAATATGAATATATAATCACGAAGCCTCGCCCTCTCTCAAAGACGGCAACTTGCTGGTGGTCCGTGATGAATGCGCCGGGTCGATCTCGTCGTCTTCGTCTTCATCGTCACTGTCGGCATCAATGGCAATGGCGTGTTTCTTTCTCTGGAAGTCCTTGATGTGGGCCTTGTGCAACCGTTCGCTCAAGTTGGTCAACGTCGACTTACGACGTACGAGCCGTGGCCCCATGGTGGAGTGGGTCGAGTGTCTGCTGATCCCGAGATCGGCCTCGTCATCGGGTCTCGACGTCTGGCTGTCTTGGTACGACGTGGTTCTCGACTGGGTGCGGATGTTGTCACGCGGGTTGGCCACGATGGGCTCGTCCTGCTGTTGGCCGTAGTAGCGGAGCTCCACCAACTTCTTGATGGCCTTCTCGACCCCGCCACTCACGGCATACGGCAATGGCGAGTCCTTGTATGCCCGGAACAAGATGACGTTGGTGCAGTGTTCGTTTTCCATCCGGAAGAAGATCCAGATGAACCGCCGGATCAACTCGGCCAACGCTATGCAGAAACTGGTGACTGCCGACTGCTGGATCTGGTCGGTGAAGAACGCGTAGAAGATCCACTGGAACCGCAACACCACGTCCACCACCATTGCCACGTAGTAGTAGATGGGTTTCTTGAAGAACAAGTGGTCGCGCAAGTACGGGTGCTTCGATCCGCTCTGCAACAACGACCAGTCCATGACGATGTCCCACGTCGAGGTGTAGAGCGAGTTGAGCACCGCGATCACGATGAACGCCACGCGATGCTGCGACGTCCGCTCGATACGGTACACGCTCAACAAACAGTAGTAGATGGCCGAGATTCCGTACTTCATCATGTTGGCCAAGTGCGGGAACCAGTCCCCGGTGTCCATGTACCGCCGCACACACTGCAAGAATCTCCAGATCAGCGGCAACGTACTGAAGAACCCCATCAGCCGTGACTTGGACGAGCCACACACGTTGTTCCGCAAGGCATCGTCGCCGTCGCTAAGAAGCCCGTTCCACTTATGGGCATACAAGCAGAAGAAGAACGTGATGTTGCCCATGGTATACGTGAGCGAACACAAGATGTCGCCCAAGAAGAAGTCCCGGAATTCGACGGGATAGAACCCCGAAAGAAGCAATCTCCAGAGGGCAATCTGGAGCCACTTGCGGCTGGCAGCATAGAACTGGTTCCCCGGCCAGAGGAACACCACCAACACCACGCCAAAGTAGATCCAGGGCCAGTCGCGGCCCGGAAACTGGGATGGCCAGAAGTTGTTGAAACTGAACCAGAACAAGAGCGAAAAGAACCCGAACCCGAACGACGGCAACAACCAGAACTGTTTGAAGTTGAGGGCCGTGGCCATGTCGTACTCAAAGATGAACTTGTAGTTGATCTTGAACTGGTCAAACACCGCCAAGTTGACGCCAAAGAGCAAGAACACGAGGTTCAACAAAAAGAACCCGCCCCAGATCTGCAACATAAACTTGCCCTCCGGTAGTACCTCGTTCAAGGTATCGCGGAGAGCTACATAGAGTCCCAACGTGAGGAGCGGCACACCGAACCCGAGAAAGAGCCCCGAGGCAAAGAACGACGAGTAGAACGACAGCTGGCGCATCTCGCTGTTGTTCATGGCATAAGCGATGTTCTTGAGCTTCTCGAGCGAGTGTTTCCGGTCGGTGGTTTCCGGGTCGTAAAATGCAATGAACAACTCCTCAACATGGCTGGTCAACTTGTCGATCAAGTCGCTGATCTGGAAGTACGACTCGGTGTCGATTTTCTTCATGAACGGCACCGAGAGCGACGTCTTGAGCGCCTTGTCACACTTCTTGGTGATCTTCCGGAACGCGGTTCGGTTGAGGACCCGGTACGATCTCAAGAGCGAGAGGGCACGGTAGTGTTCCAACACGGCATCCTTGAGCTGTTTGCGGGCATAGAGGTACGGCACGCCGAAGTGGTGTTTCTTGGTGGTGTAGTCTCTTCGTTTGGACTGCTTGGCCTGGGCCGGGGTCTGGGTTTGGGGCTGGACATGATCATTGGGGCCCGAAAGGCCGTCGGGGCCGTGGTCTTCCGAGTCGATCGACGTGTTGTCGGACTGGGGCAACGAGTCGAGGTCTTCCAAGCCGTTTCTGATTCTGTTTTCGGCGTAGTTGGGGTCGAAGCCGTCAAACGACGACTTCATCGAGATCTCGCTCTTTCTGCGCAGGTCCTTGATCTTGTCCAAGAACGCAAACGACGGCAACGACGGCAACTCGAGTCCGTTCAAGCTGGTAAAGAGGTTCTTGGTGTTGTATGCAAAGTTGTTGACCTTATTGTAGACCTTGTCGGGGCTGTCTATGGGCGCGACATGCGAATTGAGCTTCTCCTTCAAGATGGACGCCTTGTGGTCGCGGAGCTGGTAGAGCTGGTCTTGCAAGAGGAGAAACCGTTCGTACGCCTCCTGTTCCTTTTCCTTGAAGAAAGCGTCGACCTTGGCGAGTTCCTCGTTGATCCAGGACTCGAACTGGGCGTCTGTCTGCGGCTCCTTGTCGCCCTTGGACGATTTGGACGAGTAGTTGAACATCGACGTCCGTTTCTTGATGGGCGCCGGCGGCACGGCGACCGCGGGCTCCAGGAGGGCAAAAGCCGCCGCTTGTTCGGTGTAGTGGGGGTGTGTTTCCGACGGGATGGGTTCCAAGAGTGGTGTTCTGTCGTTGGCGGCACGCTGTTGTTTCTTGGACGGCTCGGTGCCGTTCTCTTGCTGGTACGCCTTGATCTTTTTGATCAACTTCTTGCCGGTCTTGTAGGCGACGTATTGGTCTTCCCATTCAGGCACGAGGCCTTCATTTAGCGACTCAGCGAACCTCATCGCCTCTTAGTACCACAGCGAAACGACAAGCAAAACAAACCTTACAGCACTTGCGGTTACAACCGCTCGCTAGGTAAATCGTGAGATAAATTCAGCCCTGCGCGCACGTGCCGCCGCGCCCGCGCGGCTCGGTGATAAAATAACGCCGAGGGCGCTAAAAGAACAAAAAAAAATCCCCGCGATATGGAAACTACGAGACAAAAGGTTTTCGCTTAAAAACGATTGTTGTTTGGTGGCTGTGATTGTATTAATACTATTCAGTTCCAGTCAATGGAAGCACAATTACAAGAGTTCTTCCAAGTTTTCGCCCAACTCGTCGACGTTGGAGGCAATGGCGTTCTTTCTGACGACAATGACCAACTTACCGTCGGTGATTTCGAGGGTGTTTTGTGGACCGTCGTCAACAAACTTGAAACCAGTAATGATTTTAGCAGTGACTTCTTCAACCAAAGCATCCTTGTAGATGTCGTCCTTGTCGACAAATCTCTTGATGTTGGTGTCGAGACCGCCGAGGTACCAGTTGATGACGTCACCGAGGACAGGCTTACGGTCTTCGTCGGTGATTTCAGCGTACAAAGCGTCGTGGTCGATGTCGAGCTTCCAGGTCGTGCCCAAGGTTTCGTTGATGGAGGCCAAGTGCTTTTCCTTCTGCTCTTCGGCGTCCTTGAGGTTCTTTCTGACGATTAATGGGAGTTTGGACATTGTAGTGGTTGTATGAATCAATTGACTTTGAAACGCGGGCTGTTTGCTCTGCTTATATACGCCGCCAAGCACAGTTGCAAACTCATTTGGACAATCCAATCCCTGCCAGGTAGCCCGATTCGTATATTGTGGTTGCGCGTGCAAACTATGACGCACAATAGACGCACAATAGACGCACAATAAGGATGCGCGTTCCTAGTGCGGCCCCGAATTACGAACTTAGGATGAAACGATTGGTTGTCTTGGCTATGGGTTTCACCATGCAAGTTCCACGTATGGCCCGTCAGGCACGCCTGGTCATTGGTGGCTGAGATATTATTTGGAAAATGGTTCCATTTTCAGTAACCTTGGGCATCGTGCTGCCTGTTCCTTATTATTGTGAGGCAACTTGAGACGTGGGGGCCCAACTAACTAGATGAAATTAGCCCCAAATTAGTGTCATAGAATAGTGTGGAAGGGATTAGTGTCTAAGAGGCTTGCTGGCGGGCCCCAGTCACCACACACAATCGGCACCGATATAACCGATTCTGTCGAATGTTCGTGCCGGTACAAATATGTCAATTTCGCAAAAATAGTCAGCGGAATTATCCTTGCTTGTTATTTCCCTTCGCCACCAGATCATGCAACATTGAATCCGTCGCTTGCGCTTTCCCTTTTTCTACCCTTCCCCTTAACCTTCATACCGCACATACAACGCATCAATAAAGTGTGGATGTTTGATGCCCGGCAGCTTACTCTGTTTAAACCCTTCTACCGCCTCCAGGACCGACCAATTGAGGCGCTCAATCAAGTAACAGCAGATCAAGAACCCCGTCCGGTTAAATCCGTAGTGACAATGGACCGCCACAAGCGCATCGGGAATCGTGTCATTGACAGACAAGATATCGTCAATCAACAGGATAAACCGCCCAATGGCTCCCAGATCAGGCACCACCTTCGAAACAGTGGCACACTTGTGGTACTTGATGTTCTGGAACGACTGGGGGCTATAGGGTGGAATATCGGCCGAGATGTCCACGACAGCCACCAAATGGCCCTCGGTGCCACTGAGTGTTCGTGATCCGTAGAAAATCTCTTCCAACACCGCCGGCGAATGGTTATCGTCGCCTTCACGTAGTGTCTTCATTCCGAGTAATGGAGCCCGTTCGCGGCCGCCGTGCCGGGTAATATTGTACGAAATCGCTTGCAACTTCATCCACTTCTGCTCGTTCTTTAATCCCCACTTATCGCCCGATATCGTCGCCTTGGCCTTGAGCACCCATGCCGGCGACAAGTGCAACCGTTTGGGGTATGTCCCCTCGATATAGTTGAGGATCTTGCCACTGATGAACTCGGGCTTTTCCAAAAGAAGCGAGTGCCCGACATTGTTGACCTCGATCAACGTCGACACCTTGCGTCCAAATCGCTCATACAAGAACCGGTGGATCTCGTGGATGTTGACTACCCGTGTCACCTGGTCTTCGGTGCCACACACAAGAAGTGTGCGGTCTTCGGTATTGGTATCATCCGGTTGGATATTGTACCGCGAGATCGCCGCCAACAACTCGGTCCTCGTTGCCTTCTGAAACCCGTTCACGTATCGCAACACTATTTCGGAGTCGATGTCCATATTCCAGCGCAACTGGCGCATCTTGGTGTAAGAATTGGACGTGTTGTTCTTGGCCAATTGCCGGTTGACACTCTTGCTGTTCAAGCCCACCAACCGGTCCCACGTCCGGAACACATTGAAGAACCATGGGATGTGGATGAATGTCTTGAGCATCGACACGAGCCCGCCACTGGGCTCGGCGTGCTGTGCCTTGGCCTCGTCGATTTGTGCTTGGGTCAAGACCTCGGGGGCAGAAACAATGGATTCACCATCGTCTGGTAACGTTACATCGTTGTGGAGCGCTGGCGGCGAAAGCAAGATGAGCCCTTCGACCTTGTGGTGGGGAAGTTTCTTGCACGTCTTAATGGACAAGTGTGTTCCCATGGAGTGGCCCACAAGGAGAATCGTCTTGTTTTGCGGGACATTCTGCAAGATGTACTCGACAATGATGTTGGCGATGTTGTCGGACTTGAAGTCGTCAGGGGCCATCTGGGCTATGCTCGACGAAATGCGGTGTTTGTCGACTTCCGAGATCGCTGCCATGATCTTCAGGTCGTTGTTGAATCTGATCTTGGAGCTGCCAAACCCGGGCAAATCAAGGGCCATGATGGCCAGGCACTGCGAGAGGAGCGCCATCAACGGTTCGAACTGGGCCATCTGGCCGCCCAAACCGTGCACAAACACCACGACAGGAGCGCCGTCGATCTCGTTCTGCAAGTCCACGTCCAGGGTTTGGTTGGCCTCGTTCTTCATGAAATTGACGAGGGGATTGGGGATGTTGACCGTGTTGAGGGTGATGGAGTCGACCGACACGGACGGCTGGCGCGACAAGTCGATGTCGACAATCTTGGTGTATTTTGCCACGAGCGAACAGTCGCTCGGTTCCGTGGTCCGTACGTACTGCTCAAACTGGTTGGTGTGTCCTAGAACCGCGATTTTGACGAGCTCCCACGCCTTCTTGACGGTGGTGTCTGTCGCGGTGGCCTGCGCCGTGGCGGCTTCTTCTAGACGGTCGGGCATGGCGGTCGTGCCCAAGGCAACGGCAGATTCGGCTGCCAACAACTCTTGTGTATCTTCTTCTCCAGACAGATCATACAGCATGGAGGAAATCGGTCTAATTACTGGGATAAATCGTGGTAGGTAAAAGCCTTATCGTAAAAAAAGACAAAACCATAAAAATAATCACCGTCAACGTGTGCAGGACAAAAGTTGGAGGTGGTAGCTTGGCTTTGTGCAGGACGGCCGATTTCCTAACACGAGAACAACGCAAAACATAATGACCCGCCTGCAAAAAACAACCGAGCCTCTTCAAAGCGCTGCACCACCACGAGGAGATGTCGTTTCTAAATGATGGCGATTCTTTTGATGATCTAGAAAGCTCGCTAGATAAGGCATTAAACAACGCCTCCAACAATGTGTTTACCAAGCCTGCCACCCGCCACGGCTCGCAGGGATCTACCGGCGGCATCCCCATGACGAACATGAGAATCTCCACCAACGGGTCGAGAAACTCGCTCAACGTCCGCAACTCGATGGACCACGACGATAGCTCGCCTCTCATTGGCCCTTACAGCCAACACACCCACTCCCGGTCCATTTCGTCGTCTACTGCATCGCTCAACAACACCGCCAGATCATTCACTGCTTCTGTCAGGCCGTTTTTGCGCAAGTCCATAAACTTCTTCAAGTCAGCCAAGCGTGAGCTCGGCAACGAGGGCATCAGGTTGTCCAACGACTACAGATTGACAACGTCTCCCTCGCCGTCCCAGCACCTGCCCGAGTCGTCCGACGAACGGTACATCTCACCCCGGGTCAAGTCCGGACCAGGCCCATACCCTTCCAACGCCATCTCCAACGCCAAATATAACCCTGTCACCTTTGTGCCTATCATTTTGTACGAACAGTTCAAGTTCTTCTTTAATTTATACTTTCTCCTCGTTGCATTATCCCAAATCATTCCCCAGCTCAGAATCGGATACTTGTCGTCATACATCGTCCCCCTTGCCTTTGTGTTAACCGTCACCATGATGAAGGAAGCGGGAGACGATATTGCCAGACGCCGCCGTGATAGGGACCAGAATAATGAACTCTACGAGGTCTTGAACAGACCCTCCACCTCACTTTCTCAGGACCCAACATTGGTCCCAGCAAGCAGTTTAAAGGTCGGCGATATTGTCAGACTTCACAAGGACACGAGAGTGCCCGCAGACATGATCTTGCTTCAATCGAAAGATGCTACGGGGGAAGCATTCATCAAGACGGACCAGCTTGATGGAGAAACAGACTGGAAACTTAGAGTCGCATGCAGCGCTACCCAATCCATAACCAACTACACCCAGATGATTCAGAACGTATCTTTGGTGGTTGGTAGCCCCACAAAATCTATTCACCACTTCCAGGGTAAGTTAGTTTACCACCCTCAACAGTCAGCAGGCTCGGTGTCTCCAACTGCAAACAACACATCCTACCCATTGACCATAGACCAAACTTTGTGGGCCAACACGGTTTTGGCCTCGGGTTCGGCTACCGGGATCGTCATTTACACCGGTATAGAAACCAGACAACTGATGAATACAACAAAAACCGGGGTTAAAACTGGTTTGCTCGAATTGGAAATCAACAGTCTTTCCAAGATCTTGTGTTTGGTTGTGTTTGTATTGTCTGTCGCATTAGTATTTGCCCATGGCTTCCCTCTCAAGTCAACGTGGTACATTGACATAATGAGATTCTTGATCTTGTTTTCGTCCATCATTCCTGTTTCTTTGAGAGTCAACTTGGATTTGGCCAAGTCGGTTTATGCTTCACATATTCATAAAGACGCCGAGATCCCTGATACTATTGTTAGAACCTCGACAATTCCCGAGGATTTGGGAAGAATCGAGTATTTATTGAGTGATAAAACGGGTACATTGACCCAGAACGAAATGGAAATGAAAAAGTTACATCTTGGTACCGTCAGCTATGCCGGTGACACCATGGATATTGTTAGCGAGTGTGTCAGTGGTATGGTTTCCTTGGTCGATACCAATTCGGTTTCAAAGAAGAAAGATTTGGGGTCGCGTGTCTGTGACTTGGTTTTGACCTTGGCACTTTGCCACAACGTTACTCCTACTTACGAAAACGAAGAGGACGAGATCAATGAAACGATTTCTTACCAAGCTGCTTCGCCGGATGAAATCGCCATCGTCAAGTTCACCGAAGAAGTCGGGTTACAATTATACAAACGTGACAGGCATTCTATTTCGTTAAAGCATTTGGCTACTGGTCATACATTCAACTTCAGCATCTTGTACAATTTTCCATTTAATTCCGACACCAAGAGAATGGGTATTGTTGTTCGTGACAATAGGACTGACGATATTTGGTTTATGGAAAAGGGTGCCGACACAGTTATGTCTGCCATAGTCAACGTCAATGACTGGTTGGATGAAGAAACTGGCAATATGGCTCGTGAAGGCTTGAGAACCTTGGTTATCGGTAGAAAAAGCATCTCACCAGCATTATTTCAAGAATTTGAAACAAAATATACCGCTGCCTCGTTGTCGATGCATGACCGTGAAACATCCATGCAGAAGGTTGTTAGCAAGTATCTCGAACAAGACTTGGAGCTTTTAGGACTCACCGGTGTTGAAGATAAGTTGCAGAAAGATGTCAAGACCTCGATTGAACTTCTTAGAAATGCCGGGATCAAGATCTGGATGCTCACGGGTGACAAGGTCGAAACAGCCAAGTGTGTCTCTATCAGCGCTCGTTTGATCTCCAGGGGCCAATTTGTGCACCAAATCACTAAGGTGAGCCATGTTGACTTGGCCATGGGCCAGTTGGAGTACTTGAAGACGAACCATAATGCATGTTTGTTGATCGATGGTGAGTCTCTTGGGTTGTACATGAAGTATTTCCGTCAGGAATTCTTTGAAATTGTCATGAAGTTACCTGCCGTGATTGCATGTCGTTGTTCTCCCCAACAAAAGGCCGACGTGGCGTTGATCATCCGTGAAATCACCGGGAAAAGAGTTTGCTGCATTGGTGATGGGGGTAATGATGTGAGTATGATCCAGTGTGCAGATGTCGGTGTCGGTATCGTTGGCAAGGAAGGGAAACAGGCATCTTTGGCGGCCGATTTCAGTATCATGCAATTCTGTTACTTGCTGAAATTGTTGTTGTGGCACGGAAGAAACTCATACAAACGGTCTGCGAAGTTGGGCCAGTTTGTTATTCATAGAGGGTTGTTGATCTCGGTAGCACAAGCCGTGTATTCTATCTCGTCTAAATTTGAGCCGTTGGCATTGTATCAAGGTTTTCTTATGGTTGGGTACTCGACCATCTATACTATGGCCCCGGTGTTTTCGTTGACGTTGGACTGTGACATAGATGAGCATTTGACGCGGTTGTATCCCGAATTGTATCGTGAATTGACGTTGGGAAAATCTTTATCATACAAGACGTTCTTCATGTGGGTGTTGATCTCGTTGTTCCAGGGAAGTGCTATCCAGTTGATCTCGCAGCAGTTCCAGACGTTGGAGGTGGAAAACTTTACCAAGATGGTTGCGATCTCGTTCTCGTGTTTGATTTACAATGAATTGATTATGGTTGGAATGTCGATCAACCGGTGGACCCGGACAATGACAAGTACCATTGTGATTACGTTTTTGATCTATATCGGAACAATTCCGTTGTTGGGAGAATACTTTGATCTAGGTTACGTTAGTTCATTTGCATACATCTGGCAGGTGGCGCTCATTTTGGTGGTGAGTTTGTTTCCGGTATGGCTTTCGCAATATATCAACAGACGGTTGCGGCCGCCAAGTTATGCAAAGGTGCAGCAAGATTAATTGACAAGGAAACAAACAACAAACAAACAAACAAATAAACAAACTAAAGAGAATGCCGGCCACCGGGCTTAGTTCGGTTGCTAAAGGTTACGATACGAGAGGCCTGAACAAACAACAACATTCACCTCCGATAAGTTCTCCGATCGGAGAAGGAATGTTGAGGGCACAGCAATCTTGGAATTGGTGGAATTGGTGAGCGCGATCTATACGGTGTGCAACGCGGTTTTACAGTGTGCAACGCGTGTATACAGCATTATACGACCAAGCCCACACGCGTTGTTGTGGTCCGATAAGGTATTTGTTGGCCTTTCGTTCCCGTTCCTCGTTCCTGGTTGCCTTTACGATGCAAGCCACCCAAAAAATATTTGCCCAAGCGCAAGTCAGGTGACCCGGAATCAGGCAACAAAGATCAGACCATTTGCAACTGTGGATCTATAAATATTACTAAGGATTCCTAATTTTATGGCACATTATACATAATAAATAATTTAATACCTTTCTTTCTTGGGAAATACATATATAAGTGGAACATCCATCGCACTTGAGAATACTTACGAACGCTTCTAATCTTAATGGCCTACTCAATACATATGAAAACCAAGCCTACTTCGTTGCTCCTTTTGGGATACCTCGCCATATCCATCACCACGCCGTTTTTGTTGTCATACAAGGAAAGCACGGTTCCTACCACATACAAGGGAACTGTCACAGCAAGATCGTTGTTTAACAAAATATGAATGGTTATACTGATCTTACCTTATCGGTTGTGCGCCGGCTCCATCCATTTTTAACGAAGTTTACGAATTGCTAGTCCTAGATTTAATATTTAATACGATCTGTTGACCACCAAGGTCTTATGTCTATTGCTGTAGCACTCCATTAACTGTAATACCAATAAAGTTGGCTCAGCTTTGCGAGCCTAAAGCCGCAGGACTGTATATGGAGCGTATAACTCCGCCAGCTCCATACGCCATTAGTAATGCTTATGCGATTGCGAATTGCACCATAGTGTGGATTTTAGTAATCATGAAATCGGATTGGCCCACTAGCCATGATAATACTGGGCCAAGAGATAAGGGTCCTTACTACCAAAGTTCATATTTTTCTAGTTTATTCGTTGAAATTTCTGCAAATTGGTAGAAATCCATACTTCCGTAAAACTCCACAGTTTGTAGACTAGTCTTTGACAGAATAAAACATCGTTTATGAAATAGCCTGGTTTGGGCCCTTTTCTTTCCAAGACTTCCCCTCATTCCATTTTTGGGCTTTTTATCTAGAAATAGGTTGGTTAGATCCAAATGGTTTCATATGTAAATCTGAAACACCAGGACCGCAATACACCAGACTTTTTTTGACAGGTGTAACTATTCGAATTCCCCCAATAACCACTATAATTACTCGTGGAAATGTAGACCAGTCCTGCCCATTGTATCTAAAATGGAATCTTTACCTTGGTAACTTCCTGCCGATCTAGGTGTAACCTTGAAAACCCCGGTCTCTTATTCATACTCACCAACAATATGTATATCACCTTGAACAAGACCAGAATAACTCTATCTTAGATGAAATCAGCAACAGTACTACTGACCCTCTCACTCTCTAAACTTATACAGGCACATTCTTCCAATCTATTATGTATATGTATTGTTGGTCCTATTTACATCTATGCTTTAACCCAAGGAGCTTTACCAACCAAGTCCTTAGCACTCTTCAATCCGTTGACAGCATCAAACATGGCCTGTTTCTTTGCAAGTGGAATGGAAGCGTTCTTCATGATTTCGCCCTTGGTGAACTGGGCATGGGCGTCACCTGCAAGCTTGGAGTCAACCTTAAGGTCTTGAGCCTTACCCAAAACGACCTCGCCGAATCTGGTGGTGATGGTGGGCTCCAACTCAAGCGAATAGTTGCCACTAACCAAGAACTTGCTGTTGGAACCCTTTACTTGGTCAATGACCGACTTGGGCATCAAATATGGATATTTCGATTTGATCAAGGCTTCCTTGGTAACAGAGGCGACTCTCGAAGTCACACTGGAGTTGACGGACGTCAACTTACCATACAAGAAAGTGTTACCGTTAACAGATGGCAAAAATGGCGAGGCCGCTATTTCTTTACTTGGGTAAACGACTTCTCTCACGTCATTCTTCTTGTTGTTCTTCTTAAACTTGGCAGCGTTGTTGTTCTTGCGGACAGGTCTATCAGACGAAGAGGCCAGTCTTTCTGGTCTTTTGGAACGGAATTTTCTGGCTTCTGGTTCTTGTGATGTGGCGGTGGTGGTTGTGGTTCTTTCTGGTCTGGCACCGGTACCTTCTGGTCTGGAACTGGTGGTGCCTTCTGGTCTGGCGCCTTGGAAGTTGGGTCTTCTTTGTCTTGGTTTAGCGGATGCAAATCTGTTGTTGCTACCGCTCACGCCCTGTAACGGATGGTTGGCGACCTTGACATTGGCGGTCTTGGTGTGCTGCTTGGTGGCCTCGGCCTTAAGCTCCTTGCGGCTGACGGCGATTTGGTCAATTCTCTTCAACAAGTTGCTTAAGAACGGATCAGCAGGCGTGTTGGACGAGTTGTGTCTAACGCTGCTAAGCGAGTTCCTGAGCGACGTCTTGATACCGGTGGAAAACATGCTTGGTGATGGAGACGGGTCGTTGCACCAATTCTTGATTTGGTCAAATTTTTCAGTGCGACTTTGTCGCGCCAGACCGCCCACCAAAACAGGTAACTACGAAACGACATAGTTTCGGGTAATTCGCAACCACGAATTGTCACTGCACCACCAAGACAAAAAGAGCTTTCGGGCTATACCCAATTCCATCCCGTAATGAACATCACCACCACCTACCCACCTTTGTTTCTACATACTAATGGATCCTACTACCGCTAAAACCCGGGGTCGCGCGCGGTCGGCGCCGATACTGTACGGTAGGGCCAGTCGTGCGGTTACCCGAATTTTCCCCTGGCCAATCAGAACGTCGGCTCGCGCCAACAACCACGAAATTTTTTTCGGAACTCGTTGCTTGGGTAGGAAGCGTTCTGTTTGGTTGGCTCGATTTTTCACCGACTCTTAAATAAATCTTCTTCCTTTTTTCTTACTTTCTTATAACAACTCTTATTTTAATAAGAATCTAGATTAAACATGTTGTCAGCTCGTCCTGTCTTACGTACTGCTGCTCGTTCTGCCACCGCCGTGGCCAGAAACTTGCGTGTTGTATGTATTCTTTAGAGTGGCGGTGCCCGGCTCCCCGGTTCGCCCATTTTGCCCAAATCGGCCGTCGACAATTACAGCACAAGAGCTCCCCTCAGTCCACGGGCACGGAAGCTTACCTTACTGGAGAACTTCAGTGGTCTCCCGAACCATCAATTGATGGATTGCGGGCCATTGACCAACTTGAAGTTCGACAATTGTCTCCCGTCCAATTGGAGGCGCCAAAACAAAAAAAACATTCTTACTAACTTCTTTAGGCTCGTCCAACCCAATTTTCTGCCCGTCGTTTTGCTTCCGCTAAGGCCGCTCCAACTGAAGTCTCCTCCATCTTGGAAGAAAGAATCAGAGGTGTTTCCGACGAAGCCAACTTGAACGAAACCGGTAGAGTTTTGTCCGTCGGTGATGGTATTGCTCGTATTTTCGGTTTAAACAACATTCAAGCCGAAGAATTGGTTGAATTCTCTTCCGGTGTCCAAGGTATGGCCTTGAACTTGGAAGCCGACCAAGTCGGTGTTGTCTTGTTCGGTTCTGACAGATTGGTCAAGGAAGGTGAAACCGTCAAGAGAACCGGTAAGATTGTCGATGTCCCAACTGGTCCTGAATTGTTAGGTAGAGTTGTTGACGGTTTGGGTAACCCAATCGATGGTAAGGGACCATTGAACGCTTCTTCTTCTTCCAGAGCTCAAGTTAAGGCTCCAGGTATCTTGCCAAGAAGATCCGTCCACGAACCAATGCAAACCGGTTTAAAGTCCGTCGATGCTTTGGTCCCAATTGGTAGAGGTCAAAGAGAATTGATCATTGGTGATCGTCAAACTGGTAAGACCGCCGTCGCTTTGGACACCATATTGAACCAAAAGAGATGGAACAACGGTGCCGACGAATCCAAGAAGTTGTACTGTGTTTACGTCGCTGTTGGTCAAAAGAGATCCACCGTCGCTCAATTGGTCCAAACTTTGGAACAAAACGATGCTCTTAAATACTCCATCATTGTTGCTGCTACTGCCTCCGAAGCCGCTCCATTACAATACATTGCTCCTTTCACCGCCTGTGCTATTGGTGAATGGTTCAGAGACAACGGTAAGCACGCTTTGATTATCTACGATGATTTGTCCAAGCAAGCTGTTGCCTACCGTCAATTGTCATTATTATTGAGACGTCCACCAGGAAGAGAAGCTTACCCAGGTGATGTTTTCTACTTGCACTCCAGATTGTTGGAAAGAGCTGCTAAGATGTCCGAAAAGTTGGGTGGTGGTTCTTTGACCGCTTTGCCAGTCATCGAAACCCAAGGTGGTGATGTTTCCGCTTATATTCCAACCAACGTTATTTCCATTACCGATGGTCAAATTTTCTTGGAAGCTGAATTGTTCTACAAGGGTATCAGACCAGCTATTAACGTCGGTTTGTCCGTTTCCCGTGTCGGTTCCGCTGCTCAAGTTAAGGCCATGAAGCAAGTCGCTGGTTCCTTGAAGTTGTTCTTGGCTCAATACAGAGAAGTTGCCGCTTTCGCCCAATTCGGTTCCGATTTGGATGCTTCTACCAAGCAAACCTTGGCTAGAGGTGAAAGATTGACTCAAGTCTTGAAGCAAAAGCAATACAACCCTCTTGCTGCTGAAGAACAAGTTCCAATTATTTACGCCGGTGTTAACGGTTACTTGGATGCTGTTCCATTGGACAGAATTGCTGAATTCGAAGAATCCTTCTTGGCCTCCTTGAAGTCCGATGCTCCAGAAGTCATCGAAGCTATCAAGACCAAGGGTGAATTGTCCAAGGAATTGTTGGCCAAGTTGAAGACTGCCACCGAATCCTTTGTCGCTTCTTTCTAAATAACATAGAGGGCACTGGCTGCCAATGGTCAAGGTAATGTTTTATGTTGATTTGTTTTGGCACAAGTGTGGTTAAGTTTGGGGCTCCGGCTCTGTTAACGAAGATGTTTTATTTATTGAAACATATGATTTTATTTTATTTAGATTCCGTTCGGCATTGATTTTGTTGATCATATATTCGTATAGGATTGATACTTTAAAAGAAAAGATTTATTATTAATGATGTTGTAAGTGCCCAAAAAACGGTTTTCTGTAAGAGTGCAATCATGGCGTTTAAAGTCTTAATTAATCATTTATAGGGACAATGATTAGTATGTGAAGATAATAAAACGGACACTGAGGACAATTCCAATTCGACATCGTGCTGTCCGAATCATGCTGATTTCACAGCGGTCCTGATGTTTAGAACTAGCTCCCGATCTCCGGCCGTCGTGGGATAGGTTTGAGTTAATTAAAGGTGTCGTAACGGAAAGGAAATTGCTGCCTTCCGTTCCGAGATGTCAATGGTAAACGTAATTCTTATTTCTGGGAGACAATACGGAAGCGTAGCCCTAATGTGGACTCGGTGTTTGCCCGTTGTAGATCGTTGGCACTAACTGACACAATCCACCCAAATCTAGGAGGGCTCTTTGCAACATTGCTTAGGTAAGCGGTAACTAAAATCCACCGCATGATGGCAATTGACGGTAAATAATAAAAAAAAACGCGGCCACGTTACGCCTGTCATTGGCTGTATTGAGTTTCAGAAGCCGTGAAAGGTAGTTTATTTCGGATAATAAGCTCGGCCAAGACGTAATTGTTAGCATTTTCCCATGGAACAGCCATAACTGTTTCCGTTTTTGTACGGCATTCTCCTAATGGAAATGAATATTGATTTAGGTGCTAGACTGATTTCGGGAAACAGCATTATCCGCCAACCCCTGGACTTGGTTGCGAAAGACATTACCTGGCCGAGAAAACAGTAGAAGCGACACATGGAATGAGGCTCGATGCCTGTGACCCAAAGAATACAGCCACCTACCTCTCATTAGCTTTACTACGGCCGCCACTACTGCAACGCACAATTGCCTTCAAACCGTATTTTTTCACAACCCATAAGCCGCCAACAGAATGCAAAAAACATCAATGTTTTGAGCACCTTTTATTTTATCACCGACTTATACCCGATAATTATTGTGCTTTGATGAAATTGATATCTGGACCTAATTTACAGCAACAAATTTTAGTATAAATAAGTCCTTCATTTCCTGTTATTTTACTAAGTATCTCCAACAATTAACTCAACAACTACAATTCTAAAAATGTCTGCTCCAACTGTCTTTATTTCCGGTGCTTCTGGTTACATCGCTCAACATACGGTGAAGTTATTAATCGAACAGGGTTACAATGTTGTCGGTACTGTTCGTTCTGCTGAAAAGGGTGAAAACTTGAAGAATCTCTTACACACTGACAAGTTCTCTTACGAAATTGTCCAGGACATTGTCAATGAAGGTGCTTTCGACGAAGCCCTCAAGGCCCATCCTGAAGTCACCATTTTCTTGCACACCGCTTCCCCATTCCATTTTAACATTGAGGATCCAGAAAAGGATCTTTTGATTCCTGCTGTCAGTGGTACTAAAAACGCCCTCAAAGCGATCAAGACCTACGGTCCTCAAATTAAAAAGGTTGTCGTCACTTCCTCTGTCGTTGCTATTGCCAATGTCTTTGACCCCAACAAGCCAGCCGTGGTCGATGAGTCCGATTGGAACCCACTTACCTGGGAAGAGTCCAAGGCTAATATGTTTTTTGGATACTTTGGTTCCAAGGCTTTTGCTGAAAGGGCTGCCTGGGATTTCATCAAGGAAGAAAATGTCAATTTTGATCTTTCTACCGTTAACCCATCGTATGTTTTTGGACCACAAGCCTTTGATGAGAGCGCCAAGGGAACCTTGAACACTTCAGCAGAAATTATCAACAAATTGTTGAAACTCAAGCCAGAGGACGAGGTACCAGTTTCTCCAGGTTCTTTCATTGACGTAAGAGACGTCGCAAAGGCACATCTTGTTGCTTTCGAAGACAAGGCTATCAACCAAAGATTGATTTTATCTGAAGGTAAATTTACCGAACAGTTCATCATCGACTTGGTCCGTAAGAACTTTCCCGAATTGAGAAGCAAGTTGCCTGTCGGTACACCAGCCACCGGTGACGAAGCAAACACCAATGATACTTTTATCAACAACAAGAAATCCAGAGAAATTTTGGGATTCAAGTTTATTACCCTCGAAGACACCATCGTTGATACTGTTAAGCAGATCCTTGGCAACTATTAATTAGAATTTTTAGTGAATTGATATTGATAACTTCTTTGAAGCTGACTATAGAATTTTTTGTCTAACTCTAAGCTGTAGGCGGGAACTTATTGGGAAAACCATTTCTAGATTTTTGGACAAACACACTGACCTAAGAGCAATTCTTGCGTATCTTGTTTGAATGCTGGCTGCGCGGTACTAAATTGTTCCGTCGTGGCATGTTTGTGTACTGGCAATTATTTGCAGCCTAATGGGTGACGTCAAAAAAATTCTTCACTTATATGTACCTGCCTATTACCACTACAATAAACAAATACAATCACCTGCAACAAAGAAGAAACAAAACAACCCTGTTGAAAGTGTTCACACTTTCGAGGTGGTATCGCGATAAGTGCGTAAGAAAGTGACGACATTGTGGGGTGTTTGCAAGCGCGTAGTGGATTTTTCGCCAGGACGCGCGCGGGCTCCGGATATAATTGGTGAGATGAGATTTTGTTACTACTCCACTAATGCCACGCAACAAGAAGAAACAACCAACAATTAATCTTGCCAATGTGGTAGTGGAAGATAATGGACAGTTTGAAGTAACTGACTATGACTACGAAGCGATGCAGGGCGAAAAGGCCGCCGACCCCGAGTTTGAAAACGACTTGGCGTACTTGTTGAACGACGCCGACGAAACGCCCAAAGTTCAATTGGAGGCACACAGAGTCGAAGAAGTAGAAAAGAAGTCAAAGAAAAAGACCCGCAACATGAAGATCTCGGTGAACGATATCACCAAGGACATCGATGACATCACGTTCAGTAGCGATGAAGAAGTGACACCCGGGTTCAAGTACGGCGAAAAGAAGCCAAGGGAGAAGAAGGGAAAGAAGGGAAAGAAAGACAAAACCATAGACGAAGGAGAACAGCCAATTCCAGAAGAGCACCCAAACAATGCTAAAGCAAACAAAGAAAAGAAACCCCTCTTTGTAGACCAGGACGAGTACGAGTCCAAGATCTCGTTTGAGCTTACAGACGCCGAGAAGGAGAAGAGAAGGTTGAAGAACCAGAAACGCCGAGAAAGAAGAGATAAGCGTGACCGAGAAATCAACAAGGAAAAGGAAGCCAAGGTTGAGAGAGGCCCCGAACAGACGGAGGGTGGTCCTGAACAGACAGACGTAGTGCCCGAGCCAGGTTTAGAGGAAAAGTCGGAATCTACGGAAGGACCCAAGAAGAAGGAGAAGAAGGCTAAGAAGAACAAGAAAAAGCAAAAGGAGAAAAATAAAGAAGTCAGGGAACTCGAAGCTGACGATAGCCATGTCGCTGAGAACGAAGTAGGCGAACAAGAACAAGGGGTAGTTGAAACTGAAAAACCTGTGGTTGAAACTGAAGTATCTATCGAAGCTAAAGAAATTGAACCTGAAACTGAAGCTAAAGAGGCAGATGTTGAAGTTGAAGCCAAAGAAGTTGAAGCAAACATTGCTAAATCCGAAGCCATTATTCCCTCTATTGAAAACCGGAGTCTGGAAGAATTACCAGCTGTTCAAGACACAGAAACTGAAGACGACGATACTGTAGAAACTGTCGAGACCTCGGAAACTGAGGGTACCCCAGAAACCTTGACAGAGACCCCAGACACTCCAGAATCTACCAAGTCAACCACTAGCACGTTTTCGGCCAGGGGACTCAAGCCAACTCCACCCAGAATATTCAGAGATATCACACCTAACGACAAATTCGGTAGCCTGCAACCGGAGAATCCTTTTGATATCAAATTAAGATCTGTCAAAAACACCACCATGAA
Source organism: Teunomyces kruisii (assembly GCA_003706535.2). NCBI lineage: Eukaryota > Fungi > Ascomycota > Pichiomycetes > Serinales > Debaryomycetaceae > Teunomyces > Teunomyces kruisii. Next base: position 284,979 of record PPLR02000014.1, read on the forward strand.
CAGCAAATATTCCGAGAAAATGCCAGAGATACAGCCGATTAAAACCATCATCGGTTTGTCACATCTGCAAATCCTCCGCCTTGATGCTTCCGATGTCAAAATCAAGACCATTGTTAGCTCGGCTACGATTTCGAAGTATGCTACCACCGCCCTCAACTTTAGTATCAAGCACACCGACGACTTGTTCGAGGACGAAGAGAAGAAAACGATCTTCTTTTTGCTCTGTGTAAATGTGGCGTTGTACGAGGCAGTTGGCTTTAAGAAAACGGTCCAAATACACCCGAATATCCTTGAGTTATTTGGAGGCTACGAGCAGATTAATTTAGAAACCACCAAAACCAAGTTAACTCCCTCCACCAAAGATATTCACCAAAACAACTTGGACTACTCAGTGTTGTCGTACATCGGAAATGTCTTGATCTGGGCTGTCCACCAGCAGATCCAGGGCAAGGTCGAGCTTTTGTCAGACAAATATAACATTGAATTGACCCCCAAGTTGGTTAGAGAACACGTTGGTGGATACCACTTGTGGGACCGTTTGTTAAGAGAACACAGCATGAATGCCAAGAGATGGAAACATGTGATAAAGTTCAGACAAGCATTTGCCTACGAAGAAGATCAATTTATGTTGATCTTGCGGTTCATGAAGGTGAACATGCCAATTCCATAAATAGTAATCCCAATCAAGCTACTAGAACCCTCTCATTTGTATTTTGGCTGGCCATAGGGCGTGCGCAACCCAACAGCCATAGTAGATAGCCTCAACCTCTCGGCCCGGTGTTCAAATTTACATGTATTAAAACACCAAGCATGGGCTACGAGCTACTTGTCCTTAACAGAGACTGGTTCTTTGAATCGAACCAGACCCCCTCCAAGTTTGACGCACTCTCGCGAATCATCAATACTGGGTATGATAAGGTCCGTTACAAGTTCCAAGTCATTGATTCGAGACGCATCAAAGCCCACCAGGACTTTTTGGCCAACTTACAAGTGACTCAAGACATAGACTTCAATATCTACTTGTTGTTGGGTCCGGAGGAGACATTTGCCGAATTGGAGTCCCGTGGCTTCAAGAGAGATTTTACACGACCTGCCGAATCGTTACTGGAATCATTTGCCAACGATATTCCAGATGAGTTTCTCCATCTCCTCCAGTTTGACAACGACACTATCGATTTGAAAGTCACCGTTGTCGACGAATCGTTCGTTGTCGATGACTCAGTGATAAACCGCGTTTTGAGCACCGTTGGCGCACGAAGCACGCCAACGGCGGCTGCGAAAAACTCCAAGAACCCAGCCAAGGAATTCGAAATGACAGCATTTACTTCCTTCATGAGAAATACTGCCCCTAAGACGCTTGATTTGGTCATTGAAAGGCTATGGAAGGATCCTGAGGTATTTTCTGCCGTAGGACATGGTGATTTGCTGGCGTATGATACTATTCATATCCACGCAGACTGTATTATTGAGCACCGTTTGGTCGAATACTACTTGACGAAGTGCGGGTTCCAGCTTTCAGATAAAGAAACGTTGTACATTAAGGCATCAGCAGATACTGAAGTTGACACCGATGGACAGATGGAGAAGGGAATCGTGGCAAACCGTGACTTTAGTTTGGCATATATTGAACGCCATGTTAGTTTAAAATAGAACCTCCTCTACATATATGTTGCTACTACCATGCTTCATTTCTTTATAATCAATTACATACAAAAGTCATACATTCTTCGTTATATTTAGTTCTTGTAGCCGTTGACACTCAACCAGTTAGAAATAACTTCATAGTCTCTGGCAGCCCAGGTGGACTTGGCAGTGACCATGTCCAAAGATTGGGCCAAACCTTGATCGTAACCCTTGGTGTTCTTGTCAGCAAAGAAGGCTTCGACTTGCTTCTTTTGGTCAAGCTTGGTAAATCCAGAAGAGGCGAGAGTCACAATGGAACCCAACATCGACGAAGATGGTGGAACAACCTTGTAAAGCTCATCCCAGTTCTGGGTAAACCAGGTCCACAAGGTTTCAATACCAACTCTGTGGGCTCTCAAGCCTTGCATTGGGATGTAAATATCTTGTTGCTTAATAACTTCAGAGTTGAAGAACAAAGAAGTAACCTTGTTCAAGATTTCTGGCTTGGTAAATCTACCAAAGGCTCTCAAGGCAGCAATCTTCTCTTCAATGGAGTCTGGGTTGCTGTAGACCTTGAACAAGTCGTCGAAAGTCTTTTCATCACCAAACCTAGCAGCAACGTTGAAGATCGAGGCTCTCAAGTTTGGATGGATAGCCTTCTTGTCACCAGCAATGAACTTGGCAAAGGCATCCTTGGCAAATTCAACAGCTTCCTTGTGGCCAGCATTAGCAGCGGAGGCGTACAAAGAAGACTTCAATTGTTGGTCAGCGAAGGAATCGTTCTCGTTGAATTCCCAGCCCAATTCGTTCAACTTTTCAGCGATCAAGTCAATGGTGAAAGTGCTCAAAGCTTGCTTGGTTTCTTCGTCTTCGAAAATAAAAGCGGCCTTAATAGTACCGATTCTGTTCAAAATTTCATCCCAAACGACGTAGTTAGCTTCCTTGGACCAAGACTTAACCAAGTTCAACAAGTCAGTGGTTTCAGCAAAACCGGAAGAAGCCAAAGAACCAGCGTCAGCAACCAAACCAACACGGTCTTCAACAGTCAACTTACCTTCAACACCAGCTTGACCCAACTTGGACCAACGAGCAGACTCGTAAGCAGTACGGTAAATACCAGATTGGTCAGCGTTGATCTTGAAGAAGTCGTCAGAAGTTGGAAGCTTGATAGTCTTACTTCTTTCTCTCAAGACAATAGATTCGTCAGTACCAGCAGAAGTCTTCAATCCCAAGAAAATTGGGTACAAAGTTTGATCTTCTTCTGGCTTGACGTCACCGGTGGCCAAGTAACGGTTTTGAGTGACCTTAATTTCGCCATTACCTTCTTCAACCTTGATAATTGGGAAACCAATGTTCTTAGTCCAGATATCCATGACCTTGACGACATCTTCACCAGAAACTTCACTCAATGCTTCCCACAAGTCGGAAGTTTGAGTGTTACCCCACTTGTGCTTCTTCAAGTAGTTAGAGACACCCTTGACAAAGACATCTTCGCCCAACCACTTAGAAATCATCTTCAACAATGACGAACCCTTGGAGTAAGAAATGGCATCGAAAATTTGGGTGATTTCATCGACTCTCTTAACAGGAACTTCAATTGGGTGAGAAGCTCTCAAGGCATCCAAAGTCAAAGCGTGTTGCAAGGAGTCAGAAACGTAAGATTCCCAGACCTTCCAGTCTGGGTACAAGGAGTCACAAGCGTACCAAGACATCCAGGTGGCGAAACCTTCGTTCAACCACAAACCGTCCCAGAAGTCCATGGTAACCAAGTTACCGAACCATTGATGGGCCAATTCATGCATAACAACTTCAGTGACTCTTTGCTTAGTGTTAACGTTGGTGTTTTCTGGGTCGATCAACAAGTCGACGGTTCTGTAGGTGATCAAACCAAAGTTTTCCATGGCACCGGCGGAGAAATCGTGGATGGCAACCATATCACACTTTGGCAATGGGTATGGAATGTCGAACTTCTTGTCAAAGAAAGCCAAGGTCTTAGCGGCAATGTCAGCCGAGTATTGACCCAAGTGTTGGGAACCTGGGGTAGCGTAGACCTTGATTGGAACTCTGTAGTCGTTGTTTTCGACGTACTTCAAGTCACCGACAATGAAGGCAACCAAGTAAGTTGACATCAATGGAGTGGTGTTGAAGGAGACCTTCTTCTTGTTGTTTTCAATCAAGGTGGTTTCCTTTTCGTCCATGTTGGACAAGGCAACCAAGTCTCTGTCGGCAATCAAATGGACAGTGAACTTGGCCTTGGCGGATGGTTCATCGTAAGATGGGAAGGCTCTACGACAGTCGGTTGGTTCCATCTGGGTGGTGGCCAAGTACTTGGTCTTGCCGTCTTCTTGGTAGGTAGATCTGTAGAAACCGGCCATCTTGTCGTTCAATTCACCGGTAAACTTCAAGTACAACTTGGCGGTGGAGCCTTCAGTCAAGTGGTCGTCGAACTTGAAGGTGACGGTTTGGTAGTCGCTGTTGTAGGAGATGTTGGACTTTTCGATGGTGATGTCATTGAGCTTGGCTTCGTGGATTTCGATTTCCAAGATGTTCAACGAGATGAAGTCAGTTCTTTCGTTGACGTGGAATTCGATGGTTTCTTCACCATTAAAGGTGAAGCCGTCAAAGACCGGTTCCAAGGTCAAGTCGTAGTGGACAGGCTTGACGTTTGAAGGCAAGACTTCTCTGCCCTGGACTTGGGTAGAGGAGTTTGAGTTCGAGTGGCGGCACATTTTGTATGAGCAATGACGTAAAGCGGAGAAACTGGGACGAATGGGCCTGTTCGAGTACAACGATGGGGAAGTGAGGGACAGGAAGTGGCGGCTATTTATAAGAGATCTCAGGGTGCGCGCAAGCGAAAACCTAGCGACGAAATTCGGAGCAAGACGCCGAACGCACGGGGCGAGCAGCATGGACGGGGGTTAATCAGGGGTAGCAGTACCAAGGAGGCGTGTAACAGACAAAACACAGGCTTATGGGTGTACTGGGTATGCTACGGCGGGGTTTTTTGGTGCAACTAGGCGGTAACCAGGGCGCTGTGAGGGTTCTGCGATTGGTTTCGGTGAACCTGGCCACTATTGTAGTCGTGCGACGCGGACCAAAATGTCCGTCAGTGGCGGGAAAAAAAAGCCTTGGAACGCGGCCACACAATCCACGGCTACGAGCCGTGTACAGTACGGGTACCGTTTAGCCAGGCCCATATGTGTGGGCGAAAAAATTCTGACAGACTTTTCTAAGCCCGTTACTGTAGTGATGGGTCCCAGCGAGCAGGTTTTGCCGTTGTAGCGGTGGCATATCTGTCACTTTGCAGTACTTATCGGCCCACCATTGTATAGTAGTAGTACAAGGCTTCTTGGAGACTCCAAGCCAAGGCAAAGGGCTACGCTAAATTTGTTGCACTAAACTTCTCGCTAGTTTCATCTAATCTCGGTTGTGTTGGCTACGAAACTTTGAAATTTTTTTGACTCTCCACAAGTTGAAACCGTTGGGCTTCTTGACTCGTGCACTTGACTTCGCACACCTACATAGAGAACCTGCTTATTAGTATGTTGCCTTTGTATGCACTATATGCACTTTTTATGCACCTTTGTGTTTATTTGTCTGAAAGTATCTATCCAATCCCAGCTTTCAGCTCACTGAGATAGTTCCTTCTTATACAAAAGTCCGTCAATATCACTATTTTTTTAATTTTATGTTTTCTATGAGAAAGCTTGTTCGCAAAAACTAAGCCTCTTCTTCTGACAATAAACGACAACCCGTTCGTCGTATTTTAGGTATGATTTATGTATCATGTAATTCGTTTTTTCCTCGGTTTTCGATTACAGCTCCGCATTCCAATTGTGCCATTTACAACCAGAATGTGTATAACCAAGTACAAATGTCGATAAGAAAGTTTTTAAAACAGAAATTGTGCATTGCAAGTTAAAAATTAAAAAACCATAAAGAATAATAGGTACACGAAAAAGAAAATTCGGTCTTCAAAAAGGTCAAAACCATATAGCAACTACGTGCTTAGAACAAAATTGCAAAAACAATAACAAGAAGGGTATGAGATAAGGATGTAACAACTGTAACTGCATTATTTGCAATAGTTGCTATGGTGGTTGGTACACTAGAAAACTCCAGAGCAGAGTGTAATGAGGATTTGGAAACAACTGTTGAAACAGTTGGGACTGACACAGTCGGAACGGTCACGGTAGGAATAGAAGTTGAAATTTTAACAGTTGGAACTATCACAGAAGGCTCATCGGTAACTGGAACTATCACAGATGGCTGATTGGTAACTGGAACACCAGAAGATGTCGACAGTATTTTGGAACCTGGTGCAGACGTAACAGTAGTG